>JAZGTJ010000324.1:50901-100926 GCA_036877575.1 Botia almorhae
TCGTTGTTGCAGCCCTAAATCAGAGGAAGGTTAAGTTTAAAATTAAAACGTTTAAATGTAATATATTTTTCTCCTGGTCCTTATTTTAATTGGGTAATAAAAATATCAATAATTATCGATATCGATCGATATGAAACACTGATATCGCGATACAGTTTTCAGCCATATCGCCCAGCCCTAGTGTGTGTGTGTGTGAGAGACATGTTCCTGATCCAGATTCTCTGTTTCACACTGCTGTAAGGCTCTGTGCGTACTATGACAGTGCCGCTAAACCATCTCAGTGACTTGGCTGTGGATCAGATCCTCTTTGTGGAGAGTCTGTTATCCTCTTCTGCTGGAATGAGGATGAGGAACTGTGTGATTACCGCTTCAGCTGTAATCTAAACTTTGATGATGATGTTTAATGGAAAATGGTGTGGGTGCTGATGTTGAGGTCCAAACCGGTTGTTAATGGCTGTTTCTGCTACAGTACTCCAATTTTGTGATCCATTTACATTTACATTTACATTTAGGCATTTGGCAGACGCTTTTATCCAAAGCGACTTACACTGCATTATACTACACATTGATCACTATACATTGAGTATGTGCAATCCCTGGGATCGAACCCATGACCTTGGCGTTGTTAACACCATGCTCTAACCACTGAGCTACAGGAAAGCTCCTCACTAGATCCAACACAGTTCCTAAATTCCTATAAATATTAAACATTTTTTTTTAAATTCATTCAAAAAATAATATTGAAAATAAACAAGGGAGCACACTGTTTATTTATTACCTTATTTATAAACTAAAACAGCAAGATCTAATAGAAAGTTTTATTTTATAAATAAAGGGAAAAGATAAACAGTGTGTGGAGTTCTCTTCTTTAGTACTCTTATCTCTTTGATTATTTCTTGTTCATACTTAATAATAATTTGGCTTTGCATACTTTTTTAATGTGTTTAAGTTTAAGAAAATGTGTTTTTTTAAAATATTTCTTGAATGTTGATGTTTTCATGCTCTTGGCAGCCAGTAATGCACTGCACAGAATATTGTGGTCTGCACAACTCAATGAATCCTTGCTTTACATATTTAAACAACATTTAAACTAAAACTCCAGGGCTGGTTGTGCAGGACAGAGCAGTTTGTTGAGCCTGTGCTCAGGTGTCTAACTGCATAATGCATGTGAGACCCTGCGTTTTGTGTTGCTGCTGTGATGGTTCTGAACGCACAGTGCTTTGTGATTTAGGCATCACAGGGCCTTAGCTTCTATGACCCAATTATTCAGCGTTTGATACCATCCTCTTCTCCTCACTAGCCCGCTTTGATCTGCTCCCTTCTTCAGCCGCCCTTCTGCTGAACATATTTAGTTTGCCTGTGTCTCCAATACCTAAAAAGACAGCCTCTCCCCACCCCCGCTTTATTTACTCTTTTTATCTCTTTCATCAATTCGTTCCTGGGTAAAAAACAGGTCAGGGCAGTGACGCTGTTGTCTCATAAATGTAATTTCATCAGCCTTCTAAGTTCTTATTCTGGCTCCTCTCTGTCTTTCTGACACCGCTAAGCTTAAATATGTCTGACCCATAGATTCCTCATATATGAGGAATTTAGGTCTGTTCTCTGTCACTAGATTTGATTAAACAATCAGGTAGACAGCATACAGAAATGGGGCATAAATAATGAACTGGTCAGGGTGGAAATTGAATCCATCCATCCATTTTTGATTGTATCCATTGGAAACTGATTGGATCACGAAACATGGGCAATTCATTTCAGAATGGAGACAGACCTGAATGTAAATTTTTAGCCTGAGCGACATCAGCCACTTAAAGTTTTGGTGGAGGTGGAGTGAGTTATAACATTTTGAGCCAGACAATGTCAGTTTTTGTTCTTTTTGACTTAAATTAAACCAGTAATTCTCAACCTTTGTAATTCCAAGGTACCCCATTATTAATGTCAATATTCCGTCTTCCATATGCAGACAGATTTTTTTCTCCCTTTGTGCCTTGGCTTTACATTTGAATTGTTACATTTTAAAAGTGTTTAAATAATTCCTAGGTTCTGAACCACTACTTTAAACTGAACTTCAGAGATCTCTGAATGTATATGCACCAAGAGAGCAAGGAACATATTGAATGTGTATTTTAGAACTAATTCTAGGAAATTCACCTGCAGTGTGAAATTATTGTCATTTTAGCTCATCATTGTCAGGTCATGAAGTGGTAGAAGAGTCAGGGATCCTGGAAGTGAAGGGCTTGTCTCCATTCTCCTCTCCAGCATTCGCACCTCTCCAGGAGCCTAATGAACTCACTGTTTGCCCTTCCTTCCCTTATTCCTTGGAGATCTGTGGCAAAAGCCCACAGCGCAGAGCACAGTAATCAGGTGTGAAGGTTTACTCAACACTAGACTAATTCATTTCAAATGACCTGATGAGACTTGTGGTAATAACAATAATAGGAGTCCAACAGGAGGACAAGAGACTTATAAAGAGAGTGGGAGAATGAAAAAAGACAGACAGACAAAGAGAGAGAGAAAGAGACTGACCAACAGACCCTTATAAACTGTTCATTAGTCCCGACTGCTCATTAAAATGGATTTCTTAATTTGGATATCTAATTAATGACCCTCATATGCTGAGCATGTGCTTGTACGTGGCCTTTGACCCTCCTGGGCATTCCTCTAAACTCTCTAGTTTGGCCATGGGAAGAACTAATTGAGGTCCATGTTTTGGCATTCATGCAGAACATATATGTCTTCCTGTGTACATGGATGTTGAAGGCACTTGTGGAAGTTGTTGTGCCCTTTGTTTTGTTGTTTCTGTGTCTTTAAAATTCTAGTCACATTTGTTTGGGTCGATGGATCCCTCTGAGTCCATAACAAAAGGACACAGTTCTCCAGGTGGTTTTAAAAAGCATTATATGGAAAGTTAGCATGTTTTTTTTATATTGCCCATGAGTCACTTAGTGCCTGTGAGATGCACGCGGGTGTGTGATTTAAAGTGAATTGTGGTAAGCCACAAACTATTTATCTGAGGTACAGTTTTGCATGCATGATGGAGCCTGGAGACATTCAGATCTATAGTGTGACCATTTTACACAACACTTACCAGGATGCTGCCTACGTAAGTAGCTGCACACAGAGTTCCCTACATATGCACCTCCTCACAACATAGAAATACTGCTCTGCATGTGAGGTGAGGCTTGACTTACAATTGATTCTGATAGACATCTAATAAGCATAAAAAATAGCTCACACTCACAAGTATTTAGTAAACTGGTCTATTTAATTAGAATGGACTGTTTTTAGCTGTACTTTTCAGTATTGAATAAAATATAATGTTTATGATACGAGTCTGCTTTAGAATTCCTCCAGATGTCTGAATTTGTCTTAGGATTTGTCCTAGGCAACATAATGATGCTGCCTAGCGTTTGGAACATACTTCTCATCGAGCGGCTTCATGATGCTGCCTCGGTTCCCTTACAGATGGAGAAGCTTGTACTATAGACTTATGTTGAAACTTACCTTAACTCTGCTGGAGTCCTAAGACATATGGATTGGCCCTGAAGGGGAGAAAGAACATGAGAAACGGTTTATTTATAAGCAAACAGTATGTTTCAGGGGATAGACAGAGCCATTGCTTTCACAGGAATGAAAATCGATAGTGCTTTCGTCAGCAGTAACGATCACTGACAGGCTTCTTCTTACATGTGTGTTTTGAGAGAGAGAAAGTATGCGAAAACTTTGTTCTGTGTGTACAGACACAGTTTATAAGTTATTATGTGTGTAAATATGTTGCTCTCCTTTTACTGGGTGATGTTTTGACTGTTTCTCTGTTGTCACTTTCAACTAAGAAGCAGAAAAGGACTTGGAGTGTTGGAAAAAAGGATTTAAAATCCAATATCTAAACAAAACTTTACAAAAGCATAAGAATAGATTAAATGTATTAAAAAACAAAACAAAACATTTGGAAGCTGCAGTTGTCCTGACGCTTAATAAGACCAGAGGACATGTTATTCTGTCTAACAGTATCTTAATGTGCTTTGAAGAGTGACCTGAATATTTCAAAACAAGAAGGAGCTTGTTAAAAATATTATGCGAGACACTCTTTTATAATGAATAACTGCACTTAAGAATCTCTTTTTCTTCTCTTCCATTGCTCCATGTTGTTTTATTTTTTTCTCCCTCATACATGTGTTCTAACCTCTAATATAAGCAATCGTATCAACTGTGAGTTTTGTCAAAACAAATCCTTCTTTTGGTTTCACACCACAAACAAAAATCTATTTGTGGGCAGGAAATACTGAACCTTAGTGTCAAGAGAGGGCGAGAGGAAAAAGACGAGGGTGTTAGAGAGTGATTCAGAGAGGGGGAATACAAAGCATTGTCTTTCATGGTCATGTCAAATCTAATTGGATTGTGTATTGTGTCCCAATCTGTGAGGTGCTGATAGTGAAAATGGGCCAGAGGTTAAGTCGGGACAAAAGAAAGATGCTGCTTCTCTTTTCCATAGATAGTTAGTGAAAGGGCAGAGAGGAATTTCTCTGGATCCTTCATAGATCTGAATCAAAAGTATGCCATGTTCTTTACACGTTTGGCCTTCATAATCTGAATCAGATTGTGTCAGAAGACAATGGGCCTCTTTAACCAGAAACCCATCACCCACCCATCAAGTCATCGGTAAGTAACTTAGCCCACAAACCTGGTGTTTGTCCAGTGTGAACTGGAGCATAATGAGTTTGACTTTATTTCCGTCTCTAACTGGATTCCAATTTTCCCTTTTGGTCCTTCAATTAATTTCAGAACTGTTAATTCCACTTCATCATCTGACAGAACAGTGAAAGCAAATTGGCACACAATGTCTGAGACTGCTTCCATTATGTCTAACTAATCATCTAGACAAGTGTGTGTCATCTGGTTGTGTGTGTGTGTGTGTGTATCTGTGTGTCGACATCTGTCTCTGAAAGTGAGATTACATTTAAATCCTTTGGAATTGTCCTGTCCATTATGTTAAATCCTGCTCCAGCTGATCCATATCCTTCCCAGTATTCCTACCCACAAGCATTTTGTTTTGCAAGCAGTGCAATAGTTCATAATGTTACTGATGTTGCAACACGATGCAATAAAGATGCTTAAATTGTTAACAGTCTTGTGGCTTTGAGCTGAACAACCCTGAAGGTTTTCAGTGAAAAGCCATTTTGTTCTTACACAAAGCTATGATAATGCTTAAGTAGACTTTTCTGAGGATTTTATTTTATAGTAGTTTAGTGGTGTGGACACCAGTGGTCACTGTCTACTTTTATTGTGTAGAAAAGAGCTGTGTGAACGTTCTGCTAAACATCATCATAAACATCTACAACTAAACAACTGACAGTATAAAGTAGTTTATTGTGAGTATTGTGAATGTTTCAGCAGTTCTTAACAGTGATGGAGGATGATCCTTCTGATGGAGGAAAAGCCCACGTGTCATGAACAAAGACAAGCAACCAATGCTATACCCACGTGCAAACACATTTCCTTTCTGCATCTCTTCTTTCTTCTGCTTCTGAGACTATTTTTTTGCAGGGTGCCAGCCTCAGTCAAGGCAGAAGTTTTATTTGGAGAGCTTCAGATCTGTCATCTGATTTGAAGCCGATTGGCCCCAGAGGCCCTGAAGGACAGGGAGTTGCCTTCTCACTCAGTAAAGATGAGCAAGGTTGCAGGCAACCTCTGCTATGTTGCATCAGTGGAGCTCCTGGTAGACTTTTCACAGGGCTCATACAGTCTGCAGATGGGTTCTTGAACCTTCAGCTGTTCTATGGGTTCTCTGATCCACAGTATTGTCTTCAGCCTGGTTGTAATTGCTCTGCATCTGCCAATTTTCTCATCTGTCTCCCCATTCAACATGCTCCATAACTGCCCTATAAGTGTCACAATTAAAATGAGACCCATCGGCACGCAATCTAAAAACAACGGTAGCCGTTTTATCAGCCAATTTATATCCATCAACTATTCCATCCTGCTAAGTTTTTATTTTTAGTGAAAGAATCCATTTTTATGCGAGTGTACATTTCCTTGCTGTTTAGTTGCCCATCAGCCCACTCAATGATTGTGTGTGTGTTTTGTTTTGTTCTCTCCACAGTTGAGCGATGCATGAGCGTGATGCAGTCTGGGACTCAGATGGTAAAGCTGAAGACTGGTTCTAAAGGTCTGGTTCGGCTATTCTATCTGGATGAACACCGGTCATGCATTCGCTGGAGACCGTCTCGCAAGAGTGAGAAAGCCAAGAGTAAGTCCAACACATTCACCTATGCTTACATAGACATGCAATATGGTACTAAAGATTCTCTCAAGTAAGTTTCCTTTGTTTTTAAAGTCCTTAAAAACAAAGCAGCCAAAACGTATCTAATAGTAGGTGGAGTACAGACATAAAAACTAAATTATGACCTAACCCTAACTTAAAAAAATAGAATGCTAGCTACAGTAAAAAAAATAAAAACGCAGGTGAGATTTCACTCTCTGACCATTGTGTTTTACTCAAACAAACCCATTTCCTGTAGCTTAGTGGTTAGAGCATGGCATTAACAACGCCAAGGCCATGGGTTTGATCCCAGGGATTGCACATACTTAGAAACAATGTATAGTATAATACAATGTAAGTCGCTTTGGATGAAAGCGTCTGCCAAAGGCATAAATGTAAACATTTTTTACTCTGTCACTTCCCTTATGTCTTTATTATTTTCTTTCTCTCGTTCTACTTTTTTGCCTCTGTATTACCTATTCTCTTTTGCTTCCCCATTAAAGCAGCCATGTATAACATCTCTTCTCTCTTGCATAACATCTGTGTGTGAATCACAGGCCCAGGGGGCTTCCAGAAACACATCACTCTTTCACCATCTGTGTCAGCGCTACACTCCACTTGTTTGGGTTCAAGTGAATTCCACACAAATGCGCCTTTTCTCTCTGGATGAGTGTTTCGGTAGCGCACTACAAATAAATCCTGTTGGCTCCTCCATATTCACTTGCCCCACAAGCTGAACTGAGCTAGCCCAGAGCAGTTAATAAAAGCTCAAGTGCTTTTGTCCCACCATCTCTCTTTCTCTGTTTTTTACTCTCTCTCTTTCTCTTGGCTGCTGTCATGTTTGTGAACTGCTCACATAAGATAAGACTCTTTGTTAGTCTATTTGCATAATTAAAAGAAGGCAGATTGTCCCCAGCTCATTGTCAGGTTAAGGGATCGACGGCTTTGATGTGACTTGGGTTTTCAGAAGACATGCAGAGCTGCTGGTTGAGATTGTCATCATAACAGGAAGTGTTAAAGATGTGTGTTAAAGAGGCATTGCTGAAAGATTCACAGGTTTGTTTGGGTTTCGATTTGATAAGACTGAAGTGGACAAAAGTCACACAGTGCATGCAGAGAGGGTCAGGATTTGTGCTCTCGTGTAAAGCAGCTTGTTTTTACAAAACAAACCACCAGAATTAAAAGCTGATTATCCTTAAGCAACAGCTCAGCTGAAGAATAATTTTTGAACATTTTGTCATTATTTACTCACCTTCCTGTAGTCTCTTTATTGTTAGTTTTCTGTGAAGCGCCAATATATTTAAAAAAAAAAGAATCTTTAAATAGACTTTATATGCAATGATAGTTCATAGAGAATATTGGCTGTAGAAAAAAGATACCAAAAGGTGGCATATTTGATTATTGAGCTGCAGTGATGATTATCAGTGAAAACTTTGTGAATAAATTTGGGAAAAGAAAAAAGAAATGTATTCCTTACCCAACGCTTTGCATTGCTTCAAGTTTGGAACATAGACCACGGCCCATGTGTAACCATGTTTTGCTTTCCAAAAACTCTTTTGTCCTTTTCAGAGCTTGACAGACTGTGTCACTATGATCTGTTTGAAAACTGCACTATAATTATGTGGAAAAGATCTATGTGAGGATCCTTCTTTAATCTGATTTATTTTGGAGAGAACTATAGTATTCCTTTAACAAGAGAGAGAGCGAGAGAGAATGAAACAAAGGGTAATACAGAAAGCAAGAGGCGCAGAGATAAAACAGAAATGTAATTACGTACTGCTTTGGTTCAATGCTTTAAAAGAGAAAAAGGAAGAAGTAAATAAAATGTTGTTGGGATGGAGAGGGTGATTATACTTTTAGATTATTTCTTCAAATGAATCTTCTGATGCAGTTATGGAATCTGATTCAGTGTGTCGTTAACACGTTTTCACTTCACTTTATATTAAGTTCACTTCAGCTAGAACAGTTCAGTTAAGTCCTGCATTGTACCAGAGTAATGCAGGTCAGAATACTGCTGGCAGGCCCATTTACTGATGAAAGCATCTTTGCATGTTGGTCATTCATAGCTCATGGGGTTTGAAGATAATTTTCTCCTTTCTCTCTCCGCAGTCACCATTGACTCGCTTTACAAGGTCACGGAAGGCCATCAATCCGACATCTTCCATCGGCATGCGGAAGGGAACTTTGATCCAAGCTGCTGTTTCACTATTTACCATGGCAACCACATGGAGTCTCTGGACTTGGTGACATCGAACGCAGAGGAAGCGCGGACGTGGGTGACAGGACTCAGATATCTGATGGCCGGTATTAGCGATGAAGATTCACTAGCCAAGAGACAGCGCACCCATGACCAATATCCTTCACTGCAGGAGACTGGTGGATGACTAAGATAGGTGGTGTAGATCATGGTGGAAAGAAGGATGGATAGAATAAATTACAGATTGATGCATATTTTAAAGGAATTGCTTACCCCAAAATGAAATTTACAAAACCATATGACTTTCTTTTTTCCATGGAACACAAAAGAATGTTTATGCTCTTATTTTACATGTAATTATGTAGACATTTAGCAAATTTTACTATAGAATGAAAGCATATAGGCACCAGGGACAGTAAAAGCCCAAAAATACCAAAAAAAAACATTGTAAAATTTCTTCATATGACTGTGTTGTTTTATAAATTTTCCAATTTGGCCCAAATGTTGATGATGATGTTTTCAGCTAAGAAGTAAAAACTTTATATGTATTTTGTCTGTTCATTTACAAGACCACAGTGTTTTGGGGGCCTGGTTTTTAAAGTGCACGTTTTTGAAAACGGGGCCGTTATTATCTCAGTGTAAACTTCAAAAAATATTTTTCGTTTTTAGTACATTATTGTTATGTAAATTCACCCTGAGTCAGTATGATTACTTTGTGTGACGTTTAGAGTAACTGGCTGAATTTTAGCTTGATAGCTTTTTGAATGGTTAAAATCTGTTCTGTGGAAAAAATAAGGCATACAGGTTTGGAAGGAAAAGCAAATGACAGTAAAATATATATATTTGTGAACTGTTCCTTAAATGGGTGGATGCATCGATGAGTGGGTGGAGGAATTAATGGATAGAGGGAGAGAGGCAAGAAGGGCCTTGAGATTGATTTGACTGATTGATTTAGACTGACTTACAAGAGAGAAACACAAAGAAAGAGAGCGGGCAAGCGAGAGAGGGCTACTGGAGTCAGTTTTTAAGGCTGTGAATAGTTCAGTGCTTTAGGGAATCTTGCTCTGCAGGGACTTCTTACAAAAGCACAGCCTTACATAAAAGAACTGGCCTTAAAGAAGGAGGAGGAGGAGATAAAACAACAGAGCTGCTCTTCCTCTGCTCCCTTATGTTTCTGTCTGTTATTCTCATAAAGAGGCGTGAGTCATCAGGGGCAGTCATTATAATCTGCCACAACAGTAGATACACAGCATATGACCACTGGAAATTCACTACGTGAATGTGACCTATTTTATGCATATGCACACACAACTTGCTGATCGTTTGGCGTATGTTTTTTGTCACCAAAACTTTATATTATGTTGTTTTCACTGACTGCATAGAAATACAAACAAATTTATGAACAACTTGTTTAGTTGTTTATTTGTGAACCAGTCTAAATCAAATGCATTGTGTTTTAATCTGAGTGAAGTTTGGGGTCAGTGTTAAACAGGGAAGACTATTGGATGGAAACATAGGACTGGATAACTAAATATCTGACAGACTTGCATATAACACTGCAACACAGGCATATAAATTTAACAGCATATCTGTTAAAAATGTGCTTTAATAGATCAAAGAGAGTGGATAAAATGACACATTCTTTAAAATAGATGTTCTGCTTTATACAGCTGTGGTTAAATGTCAATGCCCTTCCGTTTCTAATTGCACCGTGGTTAACTGAATCGATTGCTGTATTTGGATGACTTTCAAAGTCTGCGTCTTGCGTGTGGCCCTTTTCAGGTAGCCTGTTGTTCTCTTCCTTTCAATCACAGAAATGCTAGCTCGCTCTTCTGCCTCTAATTACATTCATCACAGTCCCTCAGCCAGCTGTCACACTTCATAAAAACATCTTTTTCACTTCTGTATAGAGTATCGATTTCCTGACAGTTAACGTCTCACTGCACGTTTGTACCGTCTTACATACAGATAAATATCAGTACAAATATAAAGATTTTTGATCCTATTCAGTTGTGATGAGCCGTGTTTAATCATCGCATAAGCAATGTTAAGGATGAGTTGGGGTAACTGTATATTTGCACATGCCGTTGCAGAGCTAGTGCACGATTGGCGGTTTTCTTTGTTCTAGGTTGTTGACTATACAATAAACTCTTATAATCAAGTATACTATGATGAAACTGTACAGTGCTCCACCATTGCTGTCCAGACATCTAAACTGGCTCATCAAAATGATAAAAGTTCTCTTATGTATCCTGGGGATCTGGATCTTTGCCCAGTTATAACGCTGTTCTCTGTCATTTGATGAATTACTGCTGCCATTATCAATGAAAATGTGAAAATGAAACTTTTCCTTTAAGGAATTGTTTTAATTTGTTTCAATACACAATTGCAGCAGGTAAATAATGCCGGCTTTTGTATATACAGTAAGGCATAGCTTATAAAAAGTTTGCATAGAAAGGAGGTATGTTTGTTCTGGTTAAAGGGATAGTTCACCAAAAATGTCCGTACAATGGAAGTCAACGTGTGCCGATGTTGTTTGGTTACCAGCCAAAATACCTCTTTTTGTTTTTCTCTGAAACAAAAAAGTCATACAGATTTGGAATGACATGAGGGTGAGTAAATGATGGAAGAATTTTTTGTGAGGTGCAACTATTATACTTTATTGTTTGTGCATTTGTCATTGGAATCTAGTTCTGTGTATAAAAATATCTCATAAATCAGGGCCTAATCACTTTATGAGACAAAAAATTCAGTTTAACAGATGGGCTGACACATTTAAACAGAGCCTGGTTGATTTCAGCTGTCAAGACATCATTTTTGCATGCAAAAACAGTGGAAACACACCAGCGATCACAAGTCTTGCAGGACCATACTGTGTGTTTGGCAGCTATGGGAATCTCTCAGTTGTGCATTACTGCTAATTGTGTTAGAGCGAAGAGATGGGAAAAGGATGATGTCATTCACTCATAATGATGCACAGATAGACCAGTAATTCTGATTACCGATTTACTGTTCCTAAAAAACTGGATTGTTTTGTCTTGTCATATGTTGCATATCTTTGTTGTTATTCTCAAGAAATGCATTTGAACAAGACATGGTACTTTTGGGAAGTTGTCTTGTCCTGTAGAATAACATGCTGTCTTTAAACCTGAAACCATTTTAACCAACATTTGCTAGCCTTTTTTATTATGCATGAAGCTTTCATGAGGCTATGTGGAATACTTGTACTTTAAAAACTTAATGTCGCACCACAGAGTGCTTGTCACGTAAATGACACAAAACCAATCCTGATGTTGGGAAAAGGCATGTATTCCGTTTTAATAATTACTGGGACCAAGCAATTGACGTCGGATAGCCCCCTAATGATTTTATTGGACTGATATTTTCAGTTCTTTAAGAAAATTATAATTTTTATTAAACATTTTATTCTGACACCCTTGAAAATGTTTCTAACAACATCAGTTCTGAATCAGTTTTAGCATTTTATTAAAAGTGGATTTTAAACAATTTATACTGGTTTTGATTGTTTTACCTATTATTATATTTATCCAAACCTGACATGCAATAACAAAACACAAACAAAGAACCATTGTTATGCTTGTTCCTGAAATGTTTCTTAACCTTACTGTAAGTGGATGAAACAGACCTTTGAGGAGGCTGATAAGAATGGAGATGGTTTTCTAAACATTGAGGAGATCTATCAGCTTTTACACAAGATGAATGTCAACTTGCCTCGCAGAAAAGTCAAACAAATGTTCCAGGTATGGGAGTATATGAAAGGTGAAATATTTGATTATTTACGAAAATGTGTTACAAATATTTGTATCAGTAGTTCCACTGCTTCATAGAATGTTTGATTTGATTGGGCCAGGACTGTTCACTCTAGACAAGGTACACGTTGTTATTTTAGGTTTCTTGTTGGCTTTGTACTATTTGTTCAATAGAGTTGTACTAACACTATGGTACTTATGGTATCACCTTATGATTAAGGTGTCTTAAAGCATTATTCTCTCTTTTCACTGCAGTTAATGCTTTGTTTCTGGGAAACAAAGAAATTTGTTCTGAAGTTTTACTGAGCAATGGTAGTTTTCCTTGACAGTGAGACAGATGGAAAGAAATGTAAAATATTAGCATAAAAATTTAGGAGAAAAAGTTTAATTTAAAGTCATGATGTTTGTTTCACATTTTATAAAAAAAGAATTAAATGTTTTTACAGTTTTAAAGGACCTTCAGACAACATTGTATAAATATGTATAAATATGTATGTGTTATATTTAGTAGTAGTAAAAATATTTGGCAGTATTGGTTTAAATTTTGTTTTTAAACTAGCATCTTGTCTTTCTCTCTTGCTCTCTCTCTCTCTCTCTCTCTCTCTGTGTGATGGAACAGGAAGCAGACACCGATGACCAGCAGGGAACACTGACGTTTGAGGAGTTCACTGTCTTCTATAAGATGATGTCATTAAGACGAGACCTCTACCTTCTGCTTATGTGCTTTAGTGAGAAGAAGGATCACCTGACCGCAGAGGAGCTCGGCAACTTTCTGCACGTAGAGCAAAAGGTCAGCGGTCAATGCAATGCAGATAAACCAGTGCAGTTGTCTCTTGGCTTTGTATTAAAATAATTCAAAACCTATGTTCTATGTAACATTCAAAACATTCAAAATGTATTGATCTATGTTCAAGCTGGCAGTAATGAAGAACATAATACATAAGGATTTTACAATAGTAATCATACAGCACTACATACATTAAAAAAATAATAAATATCAATATAATATTATTTTACAAAACACAAAATTACACTTGTAATTACATATGGCTCAAAATATGACGTATTGAATTTCTAAGCAATAATTTTTATACTCCTCTGGAACATTTTGCTGTGTTTCTTGCATTTCTTTAGTCTGTTTTTTTATTAGCCTTTTTTGCTGTTTAATCTCAATATCTGCCTGAGCTCTCGGGTATTTTTTTAGGAATTATAAAGTAAAAGGATTTGCCTTTCTATCAAGCATTATAATGGCTTTCCAGCTGAGGTTATGAACAGCCCCATTGTGAGGCTAAAAAAGCCTTGCTGTTCCCCTGCTTCCTCACTCTCTCTCTCTCTCTCTCTGCCAACGACTGGATCATGAAACCCTGGGGGAAGTTGTGAAAAGAGGGAAAGGGTGCAGACAAAATAGAAAGATGGAGTCATTTAGTGGCAGATTGGCAGTTGGAGGATTTTTGTGATCTTAGTTTAAGAGGTGACCCTCAGAGATCAGATGATTGACATGTTATGGATCCTATCTGGGAACGTGATGTCTAAGGCTGACCTGCTGCTTTCATTTCTTCTCTGCCTTTTCACAGATGTCCAATGTGACCCTTGACAACTGTCTGGACATAATCAATAAATTTGAAGTCTCTGAGGAGAACAAGCAGAAGGGAGTCCTTGGAATTGAAGGTACATTAACTCTGTGTGACTTTTTTTATTCTCCTTACTCCTTTCCTATTTTTTGCTATTTCCCACTGTCAAAATACCTGTTAGGCCCAAACTATTATTAATTATGTTTATTAAAAATCTATTTAATTAACATCGTGCCCAAGACCATAAACCAACTCGTTGTTGCTGTCATTGTTGTTGCAGTCTTGTAACAACAACAATCCTTACCCAAGAAATTGTGTTAAAAGCCTGTTAAGGCATTGAATTTTATATTTGTTTCTAAAGCACAAACAATTGGCACACCTACTGTCAAACTTCCTTTATTTGCTGAAACACCCTCTATATTAGACACGTAGTTAACATTTACTTTTTACTGAGGCAGATAGTCTGCCAGCAGATCAAACTGTTCTGCTGCTTTTTAAGTTTTTCTGGAAATGTATTCGTGTTTTGAGGTTGTCAAGCTTCATCTGCTTTTTTGTGGGTTTCATTGATTGAGTCCATGAGCACCGGCCACCTTCCTTTCCTCTAAGCTAAATAAGACATAGGGGCTCAGTTCAGCTTCACTCCATACTAAAGCTGATGGAACTGATTGACCCTGCCTGTTGTATGTGTGACCCTTCAATAATCCTGTGGACAGTAGTGAGAGAGAGAAACATGCATCTAACTCTCTATCTTATCTATCTATCCATCTGTCTGTCTGTCTGTCTCTTTCTCTCTCTCTCTGATACCTCTATGCCTGTTTGTCTGTCTATCTGTCACACAATGATAAAAATTTTAAATCTTTGTGTGTTTGAGTGTTGGATTTGTCAGCCAGTGACTCATTTAGTGGCTTTGTCATTGAAACCAATTCATTCAGCATTTGCTGCTATCATATGAATCTCTCTTGCTAAAAGTCTAAAAGCTGCATTTAAAAACAAAGCATTTGTGCTTTTAAAAAGTCTCTGGAATCACTCCAATTGTTGCACTTCTATAATTTTGCAATTACCAGTTTTATGGCTAACATATTGTTTGAGGCAGTGATTGTTGATGTTTTTTTTGACAGTGAATCATTTATCTTTGCCTTGATTTTTTTTGTACCTTGAAAAGCCATTTTACTTAATTTCTCTAAATTTTAATAATTGTCTTTTCCCCACTATTTAGGGTTCACCAATTACATGCGCAGCCCTGCCTGTGATGTGTTCAACCCTCAACACAATGAGGTTAATCAGGACATGGATCAGCCTCTGTGTAACTATTTCATAGCTTCATCGCACAACACCTACCTGACAGGAGACCAGCTGCTGTCTAACTCCAAAACAGACATGTACGCCTGGGTGCTGCAGGCCGGCTGCCGCTGTGTGGAGGGTGAGGAGATGCTTACAGTTTGCTGTTTACAATACCAGTGCTAACACATGTCCTAATCAGTTTCAGATCCTTCTGTTAGATTCTTCTGGTATCTGAAATCGAGATGAACAGGAAGACAACGTTTTTGGGACCAAAAAGCTTTTTCTATTAATCAGAACTCTGGTTAGACTGGTCTATATGTGCTTTTTTCTGTTGACACTGTTGAGAAAATTGTCTGTGCCATTGTCTGATTTGTCATTTTGATCCTGCTCTAACTGTGCTGTCTGTTATGTGTTATGCAGTGGACTGCTGGGATGGTCCAGATGGGGAGCCCATGGTCCAGCATGGATACACTCTCACCTCCAAAATCACCTTTAAATCTGTCATCGAGACTATCAACAAATACGCCTTCATTAACAATGAGTGAGGACAACTCAGCATTCCTTGAATTTCAGTCATGAGTTTATGGTTTATATGGGAGAATTACTCACAATTACTGTTAAAGGCTCAGTAAAGCAACATCCATATGTTCTCTTCTAAGAACAATTTGTATTGTAGTGTCCATATTACACATATATTTAAATTTTTGTATACATTTATACATTTACATTTATGCATTTGGCAGACACTTTTATCCAAAGTGACTTGCCGTGCATCCATGCCTTACACTCAATTTATCATTCCCTTGGATTTGAACCCATAACCTTGGACCATGCTCTACCTGTTGAGCTACAGGAAAATTATATAGTAGTCAGTATAATAAGTGTATGATTGCAGCTGTCTGCTATTTGCATGCTAGTATTACATTCCAAACATATTCATAAACTAATTTAAACTTAGAATTACTTAGAGCATTTTCAAAAGGAATAATTCATGTTTCAGTGATCATTTTTACAGGGCTGTTCATTATCTCTGGTAGACTGCTGGCTGTTTTATTGTACAATAGGGTACTGTTATCTCAGAAACAATTTAAAGAACTAGTAGACCCAGTGTTTGCTTTTTTTCATTTCTTTATGTTATGATTGCCAGACATAAAGGCACAAAGTGAGGTGTGGGTAAAGTGACAATTATGTATATTTTGTTGTGGAAAATTGTTTTATATTTTGCCATGAGGTGATGTACAGTAATAATTTAACAGAACTCTCTGCACCGAGGCACGTAAACTCTATGAGAGCTCCCAGAATGCTACCTATCTGTTTCTTTAATGGTGTTTTATCATTAGACAGCCACCTGTTTCAGCTAATGGCTCAGCATAATGAAGTAAATGAGCCTTTTAGCACATGCACATCACATGCAAATGACACACTATTCCCATGGCACCTGCTGAGACAGCGTTGCTGTCACTGCGGCCCTATATAACATCTTTTTCCCTTTCCTGGTTTATTCTCTTTTTCTGTATTTGTGTGTGTGTCTGTGTATTTGTGTGTGTGAGGGAATGTCGCTCATAGTGTAAAGGGTTTCCCTCACTCTCATGTCATATGTGACATGTTTTCCTGTTTTTTTCTCAGTTTTATCTTGTTTTAATAAACTTCACTAATTATTAGTGAAGGGATAGACTATCCCTTTAGGAACTTCTTTTTTTTTTAAATAAATACAAATAAAAATAAGAATGTTTTATTTAAATGTTTTTTTAATACTTTTAGAAACACACCAAGAAAATCTGAAGCAGTTTTTAGAAAATGAAATGCACCAGAAAAGGTGGAACAAACAAAGAGTTTGATTTGTTGAGTGTGCGGATCATGCATGAGGTAAACAAAAGCTAAGAAAGACAGCAAGCAGCATAGGGAAGGAAGTACAAACATAGACAATTCAAAAGCAAGAGTAATGACAGAGTAAGAGTGAGATGGCAGGAGCAAGAGACGGCACATGGCAGAAGATGAAATAAGAACAACAGGTTGATGTTAAGGAAAGTTGCTGAGTGCATCTGCTGACTTCTAGTTATTCCCATGTTTGTGTTTATTGTCTCCTTCATCCTCTCTCTCGCTCTCTCTCTCTCCTGCTGTGTCAGGTACCCAGTGATACTGTCAATAGAGAATCACTGCAGCATTCAGCAGCAGAAGAAGATAGCCCAGCATCTGAAAGAGACCTTCGGAGACAAGCTGGATGTGAGTGAGGCTCTAAACAAAGACCCCAAGCAGCTTCCCAGCCCGAACTGCCTGAAGGGAAAGATACTCATAAAGGTACAGACAGGAACTGCAGGCATCTCTTCTCCATTTAAAGCTTTAAATGTTAAAGAAACACTAGGTTTAACTTTGCTCCTGGACCTGCTGTTCAATTTTTTTCTAGTTGTGCTGGAATGTTAAATATTTCTCACCAGGGTACAACTTGCTCACAAGCCATAGTAATGTATTTGCAGATATTTCTTCAGTTCTTTTCAACGAATCTGTCAAACTGATTTATAGATCTGAATGCTTCACTACAACACCTGAGAAAAGAGCACTGAGAAAGACACACTTTAGTTTTAAGACTATGGCGATCTCACCAGTGTGAGGTGGGTGTTGCTTTGAGATGGTGCAGCTTGTGCGGCCGTCCTGCACAAGCACAAAGCTTTGGAATTGGTAAAGCAGGTCAAGACAGATGGCACTGCCAGCCTGCTGCTCTACAGGACCCTCCAAGTTAAGCAAACAATAATGCCAGACTCTTAAACGCAGCAGGGACCCTATGTGATTGAAGCACACTTCCCCCTGGGCTTCTTTTGAGTACACTCTCTCTCACACACACACAAATACACACACACATACAGTGACATCAGAGCATGTCACAATGACATCGGCTCTTGTCCTGTTCTCCTGCACAGTCTCTAGGTCGAAAGCGCAGTATTGATTCTGCCTTTGTCTTCTCCTCTACCAGAGGCTATTATTTCCCCCTGGCATTTACACAAGTGTCTGTTTGTGTGTGAGAGAGGAGCAGACAGGTAGAAAAGGGTCTGTGCTGGGAGTTTTAGGTTTAATGACCCTTTAATGGGCTTCAGTGCTCTCAAGTGTCTAAGCACTCAAGGAGATGTTGTTTGTCCTCAGGCATAGATATGCAGCGAGCTCTCCAAATGATGCTCAGCTGTCACAGTAAATTGTATGGAGTATTAAACAACAGGTGACAATGAGCCACCAATCTCATTAGGAACAGAGGAACAGGGTCAATGACGCAAACAACATGTAGTTAACAATATATAAAATAAAGGTTACGTTTAGAGAATATAGATCTCTTTTCACATTCAAAAAGCTTTAAATACAGAGAGGGGGGTTTCCTCAACCACCACCTGTGGTGGAGCATCCAGAGATTGATGTAGTCTATCCATGTATGAAGATTTGAAGGCCATGATTGATAGAGGCCAATGGGTGTGTGGCTTAGGATACAGTAATACTCTTTATTTTTATTAGTTACTCAAAACTGTGATATTCTGTGATAACTGCTACTTTCTCATATATCTGCATTGAAACTTGGTGAGTTGCAGTTATAGCCTTCTTTAATTGTGTTTGTTTTAAGTTTGGATTTTGATTTTGGATGATGGTCCCAGACCATATGGATTATGGTCACTTCTAAAAATGTTCACATGAAGTATTTCGCTGTATTTTCTTTTGCATTAGAATATTGTATCGTGAGGTAAAGTTTCACCATTCCTTTAATACAATTTTTTTTCCAACTTAGTCTCTCATCCAGGTATTGACCAGGCACAACTCTGCTTAGCTTCAGGCAAGTGCTGTAGGGTCACAGCTTTTGGCATAGAATATCATTGCTGTAGTCTTGCAGAGATGTCATTTCATTGGCCTTAGGGCTGCATAAACGCTAGACTTTCATTCAGATGTGGCCACCAGCCATTAGTATCGATATCTGAGCTGCTGTGTCAACACACACAGGCTGTAGGATGCTGTCAATATTTATAATTGTGATATAAAACAATCTAACGCTCAATAATGAGTTTGTCTTCTGTTTTTCACAATGATGATTGTTTGTTTATGTTTTTGAGCTAAAACACATTGTAAAGATGATTTAATCTGAATTGTAAAGGAATTGATCTGTCTGTAGGGGAAGCGTCTTCCTCCATACCTATCTGCCGATGCTGAGGAGGGTGAGGTGTCTGATGATGACAGTGCTGATGAGATTGAAGATGACTTCAAGCTGAATAACAGCATGGTAGGACTGGAATACAAACACATACACAAACATCAATCAGGATTAGACTAGATTCAGAGTTGACCCCCTTTTGATTTATGATTCTTTGACCACACAAGATATGTTTACGTGTGGATAGACACGTAAACAAACAGAACAAGTCTACATATGGCATCCAAAATGTAATAAAGGCTGTTCAGATCTGAAATAGCTTTTTGTGAGCTGTTGGTACAAAGCCCACAAGTCCTAATATTATCACATTTTACTTGCATGCACAGACTCACTTTCAAATGGCATTTGTAGAACAAATCCACTGTCAAACCATCTATTGTCATTCCTGGTGCAACATTTTTCACTTTTTTTACAACGCAGGCTGTTACCCTGCGTTTCTCCATGTGCTGCCAAACCACCTTTTTCACGCGTTATCACCTTCTCAGTCTCTCTTTCCCCATCACAATGAATCTCACTGCTGACAGTTTTTTGTCTGGCTGCCTCGCCACGTTGTTCTGGCTCACACTGAACTGTTGGTGTCAGTCTTTAAAAGGATATCAATCACCGCCAAAACACCCAGCAGGCTTCTGTGTGTGTGGAAGCACCTCTAAATAGGCAACAGAAACAGCAGCAGAATAACTAATGCCACAGCATTGCCTAAAAATGCATCTAGCAACTCTGCCGTTAGCACAATCCATCCAGCGACAGTCTCATCAAGCATATGGCTTTTGATGCCGAAATCGATATTTAACGTGCAAGACCCAAATTGAGCGACAAATTGATTTTCTAGTTAAGCAATTGTCAGTCGTGAATTCTCTTATTGTATTTTAATATATCGTTGTGAAATATTTATGTTGTTTTGTTTGGAGTAATTAATGTTTAATGATCCACTCTAAGAAGTCGTTACTGAGAGTCAATTAAAGGTTTCTATGCTTCATCTCATTACGGCTACTTAGATTTGTCAGGAAACACAAGAAAAACGCAGTAAATTGTAAACTGTGAGTTGAGGGCTGCCGTGGCTTCAGTTTCTGCTGGGAGATTTGAAGGGAACAGGGAAGAGTGAGAGATGGATAGATGGACAGACAGTTCAACAGGAGGACGGACTGATGGAAAGATAGATGGATTGATTTTTAGACTTGTGTTTGTTGAAACACAAGTCTAAAACAATTTTTAGGATATGATTTATAATACAATTTTTCATGAATACTTATTGAGGTAAAGACACATTTATGAATGGACACCTTACAAGAAGTTTCATTGCCTCTTCCTTAATAGAGATTAACTTTATTTACCCATTTTTCTCTTCGTGCTGTCTGTATTTCAGTCCAACGGATCCAGTCAGCACCAGGTAGAGACTCACATCAGGAAGAAACTAGACTCTCTGATGAAGGAGTCTCAAATCGGGGACAAAGAAGACACTGACAGCTTCTCGATCAGAGCGCTGCTCCGTGCCACTCATGAGGGATTGCAGAAAAACCTGCATAAGGTAGCATGTTCTCTAACTGCGTCTTTACTGAGTTAGGCTGGCTCTGAGATGCTTCTTTGTTTTCATTTCCAGTTCTCTGTAAAGAGATGGAAGGAGGAGTGGAAGGTGGGAGGATGAATGGATTGATTGAATGGATGAATGGACGGATGAATGACAACGCATCCCTTAATTAATATTCGTTCTGCCTCCTTTCTTGCCCTATTATTAGACTTTGCACTCTCTAAACATTCATTTTGATGTGCGTGGAGGGATTTACTCTCCCCTCCAGTGTGCCGGCATAATATTTATGAAAAACACAGAGAACCATGGCGAGAATGCTTAAATTAAAAGACTGTCTGGAGATAGTTTCGAATCAGTGTTGTATTAAGTTTAAGAACATAAAGAGGGATGTTCTTACAGCGTCACTGTAAGAACATCCCTTTACCGATGTGTGACCCCAGATATTCATGTAACTTTGTAAATAGTTTTAACACCAGGATACTTGACTAGGAATTAGATTTTATAGTAACAGGTCACATCTCATATTGCTCCAAACACATGATTTTCTGTCTTTTATAGAACACAAAGGGAGATTTTTGCATTATGGGCACCCTTATCTTCCCATGCAGTTAAAGTACATTTACATTTATGCATTTGCCAGACACTTTTATACAAAGTAACTTACAATGTATTCAATGTACACAATTTATCAGTACGTGTTCCCATGGGAGTCGAACCCACAACCTTTGCACTGCTAACGCAATGCCCTACCAGTTGACCTAAAGGAACACGCAACTCATGCAACTGTGCCATACCTTTCAAATGTTTTTTAATGCTTGTGTGCATTTATACAAAAGTGCAAAAACTGTACAGGAATATTAGGAATGTAGCAATAGTCATATGGACTACTTCAACAGCGTTTCTACAGCCTGTCCCAATATGCTTTTGTTGCATAAAAAGACAAACTTGGAAATTCATTTTAAGCAAGAAACTAAATTGTAGTGGTTTGGACAAAGCTTTTATATTGAGTGAACAGTTCTTAATGTGGGTAAAATGATTATAATGCCTTATTTGTGTGTGTGTTTGTGTGTGTGTGTGCACCTTCCAGAATTCCAAAGATAGTATGAAGAAATCCCAAAGTCGCTCATTTATCAGCAACCTCAAGCATAAGGTCAGCATAAAGGCATCACTCTTTCTCCCTCTCTCTCTCTCTCTGTCTCTCTCTGCTGCAGTTCTCTGCTATCAGTTATATGTTCTCTACATTCCCTGGAGGCAGCAAGATTTGAAGAATAATCACTATTGATATGTGTAGAATCAATCATAAAGATGTGTCAGCCATGCTGATCAGGTATTCCAGGGCTACAACTGCTCTCAGAACAGTAGCAGCTGGATGTACTCCATAGAGGGTTTGTGAAGGTTTGTGATGCACATCAAAATGAGGTTTGTGATGCACATCTGCAGTTTGGGCACAACAATAACAATGGTCCCATTGGACAGTGGCCATTGTGAGAAAGATCTGTTGTTGATCTGCTGATGTAACCGTGAAAACGTGATCTCAACACGAATTAGGTCACAATTGCAGCAATGACGTAAATTGATGTGGTGCGTCCAGTGAAAAATGTTGGCAGGCCATGTAAAAACTAGTGTGATTTGGCCTAAAACATCTTAAAATCTTTGTTACACATTAAGTCATTTTTTGAAGTTTACTCTGTAGATACTGAGGTTATATAATAATACTCAAACTTACTTATTACACATGCTGATATCTTATCGTCACTTAACAATGATTTCCTGTATGCTTGTGTACACAGATAATGACGTCTAAACTCTGGAGCGTTTCAGATTACATCCACTGCATAAAAACTCTACAAGCGCATTATTCATCAACATCTCATATATTGAATATGATCCATGTGTAATTCTGCACCTCAATAGTAAATCGATGAAGCAAGCAAACACAGCTTGTGGTTTCTGCCCCATAAGTTTGATTGTGGGCTATTGTCCTGAGCCGTCTACACATTGATTTTTTTATTAAACTTTGATCAGGGTTGTCAAGGATATGTTTTGGGTTTTCATTTCACTTAAATTGCATCTGTGTTCTTCCTCATTCCCGCAGGAAGTGGGCGGGCACACCTATTGTGCGTGCTTGATGTTTTTTCACACTCTCAACATTAGTGTTTATGTGTGTTTGTGTGCGTTAAGGTTCTCCTTTTGTTAGTAATGAGCCCAAAGCCTATAATTACTGTGGCTGTTATGCACTGATTCTCAAGGCCTAAAAAAGTTACATGATTCAAACCATATTCATGCCTGGCAAGTGTTAATCCCTTAACGCTTGTGTGGTTATGTTAAGTATTGCCTCTAAAACAGGCCTGTGCTATTCTTTCCTCTCTGTTGTGTGTAGGAGGAATTTCATTAATTCCCATCCAAATGCACAGGAGTAAACATTCTCACTGTGTACTTAATAGCGTACTGTGTGTTCTACAGAGGCACTCCAAATCAAGGCTGAAATGTCAGAGTATTGAAACAGACGATGATGGGCAGCAAGAGACATCAGGAGGACAGTTCAACAGGTGTGTTCTAATTGCCTCCTTTTCACAATGTTACTTCTCAGACTAGCTGTCTAAAACTTCCGTCACTTGAGACTGAACATATTTGGGCATCAGACCGTGCTTTTGGTAGTTAGGCATATGGCTAAAGCTAAATACCTGAATAACCGAATATCCAGTTCTGGGGTGAATGTGAATACTCCCTCTCTCTCTCTTCTCTCTCTCCATATATATATATATATATGCTTATATGGCTATATATATGTCTGTATATATGTCTTTTAGCTGAGAGTCATTAAAATAAAACTACAGTGGTGCACTCCAGCACAAAGATTGAGAGACAAATTGAAACACTTAAATGTAGTGACAGAGGGCAGATAATGAATATCAGATTGAGCATAAACAGTGTTTTCTGAAAGACCACCTTTTACCAGCAGTCTATGATGAAATGAGCAGTAGGCTTTAGGTAAAAGATAAAATGTGGCTGAAATCATGAAGAGATTGTTAGTGTCTAATGTTAGTGAGGACCTGCCATAATTGAGTGCTTAATGGGTTACATTAGCACCACAGTTTCCTTCAGATTTTGTAAGTGTACACGTCTGCTGTAAGTATGCACTGACTGAACAGTTAGTGTTTGAACTTGGAGTGTATCTGCCTCTCGGAAGTGCTGTCTGTGTTTCTGAAGATGCCCTGAAGGGGGAAGTTATTGATGAGGACACATTTCAGCTGGTTAATATCACATGCTCTGAGAGACCGTGCGTGTTTGTATCCTTTAAGATTGTTTGTCTGTTATGTTGCTCTGTCATTCCCTGTGATATCTAAGACGCTTCTTTTCTTGACAGCGTATATGTGTCTGAGTAGCAGCAATTTCATTTGTAATAGTGAGATGTTTCATTAATTTTTTTTTATGCGTGTTTGTCTGTCTGTAGAGGTGGAAGGAGGAGGAAAACAATAAAGCTGAGTAGAGAGCTGTCAGATCTTGTGGTGTTCACCAACTCTATTGTGTCTCAAGAGTGTTTAGATGAGGGTGAGACTGCTCTTCTTTTTTACCTCATTTACCTCATGGTGATTTTTCTACTAAGAATTATGCTTGGAATTGGAAATTTATTTGTAATTATATTATTCACAAATAATAGTTATACTTAACGTCTTCTGTTATGTATTTGTTTTTTTTCTGAGTTGTATCATTTTAGAAAACTTCCCCATCATTTCTGTTATTTCTTGACTGACTTACCATCCTTTTATCATCTAACTATCCTGTTTCTCTCACCTACATCCTATCTCTCAGGATCGCCCTATAATGTTCTGTCGTTTAGCGAGACGCGAGCTCAGCATCTAGTGCACCATCGCGCCGAGCGCTTCCTGACTTTCAACCAGAGGCAGCTCTCTCGGATCTATCCCTCCGCCTACCGGATCGACTCCAGTAACTTCAACCCACAGACATACTGGAATGTGGGCTGTCAGTTAGGTGAGCAGTCAAGCATACAAACAGACAAATATTCTCCTCACAGAGGAAGGTGTTGTCCAATCAACATGCAGGGCTCATAAGTGCTCAAGGATTTGGGGTTCAGTTAATGGTGCCGCCACAAGCATCAGGTCAACTCACATGATTGTTGTACATTTGTTAAACTTGTACATGTTTTTAACATTTGACAGAATTTATTAAAAGATCTAAAAAAAATTTTTCTGGCACATAAAGAAATAAAAAGTACATTTAAAAGTATATTCAAATATGATAAAAAATGTAAGATTATATTTGATCATTTGGTGTGGCCAGTCAAAATTCAAACTGCTGACCTAACTGTGCCAAAGATTTTGATCTATAATTTCCTAAAGGATTCAAAAATAGTGTAGTTAAACATATATTTCTTGTCCCAACATGCCGAGTCATCGGCCGACAGCATTTAAAAGCATTTATGGTCTGTTTGTTCCATCAACAAGCAGACTAAGAAATGGCACTTATGGCGGAGTTGACCCTGTTGACCTTTTGTTAGTGTGTTTATGTGCACATGCTGTGTGTTTTAGTTCCCTTCGCAATGCCATATGTTCCCTGCTGCACATACCATCTGGGTCTTGGCTGATGAATAGACAACTTGGCCAACGTGCAATTTTAGATACAGAGAGACAATTAAGGAAAACATATATGCACTTTTCCCCTGCACACATAAACTCCCCAGGAGAGACTCACAGAGAGCAACACACACACAGTATTATTGTTTTCTTGCTATTCAAATACTCCTCCTGTAGTTGGGGATGAATACTAATTATTAATGCTCCATTTCCCTCTGTCTGAAGAATCTGCAGGATGGAGAAATTGACAGAGATGGGATGAAGCAGGAAAGGTTGAAAAATTTTAGAATCAGAGGAACAGACACATGGGAGGAAAAGGGAGGAATACAAAAAAAATGGTATGCGCCAAGAGAGGATAAGGTGCAAAAGGGTGCAGAGCCATAGAGAAACCAGGCAAACGTGTGTGTCAGTGTTTGGGTGTGTGTATGCCATCACAAGGGTCCAATAAACACGAGAAAATTGAAAGTTGTAGAGCCGCAGCTGAGTTCTGCCTGGATTTTGCCCTCTGATTTGCCCCTTATTGAGTAAAATGGTTACCAGGCCATGATAAAACCTCATAGTTTGTTAAACCACCCAGTTAATTTAGTTCACACAGCCGAATAAACACATTACACATTTAGTTATAATTTGAAATTCATGTGTAAATGAAAGAAGGAAGGAAAGAAGATAGGAAGAAAGGAGGGAAGGAAAAATGATACTACTTTGAAAGATAAAATGAATTGAATAAGATTTCTCTTTTGCTTTATCTACAGTGGCTTTGAACTACCAGACGGAGGGCCGCATGATGCAGTTGAACAAAGCCAAGTTTATGGTGAATGGAGGCAGTGGCTATGTGCTCAAACCTGGAGCAATGAGTAAAGGTACACATACAGTATTTACATACAGTAATCACTTATACAGCAGGAATTATGACCTGCTCTGATAATCATTTACAGGCTCATTCAACCCACTGCATGATGATCCGCTGCCTGCAAATCCTAAGAAACAGCTGGTGATAAAAATCATCAGTGGACAGCAGCTGCCAAAACCTCCTGATTCAATGCTTGGAGACCGTGGAGAGGTGAGCAGATAATGCCTATTAACAGTACATTTAATAGTACAGTACCAACATAAGCCAGTTCAGATGAGTACAGTGTGTATTGTTTCTAGTACAGTATATTGAATGTTTTTGAACTGATTATCAGTTGAAAATAGACTGATTTATCCACAGATCATTGATCCATTTGTGGAGGTGGAGATTATTGGTATTCCAGTGGACTGCTGTAAAGAGCAAACTAGAGTTGTGGATGATAATGGTAAGACTTTACTGGTTTTGGCCTTCGTTTAATGAAAGAAAGATGGTGAGAGTATGTTTTTTTAACCGTTAATATAAATGTTAATGCAGGATTTAATCCTGTATGGGAAGAGACCCTGTCCTTCACACTTCACATGCCTGAGGTGGCACTGGTGCGTTTTCTAGTCTGGGATCATGACCCTATTGGACGAGACTTTGTAGGCCAAAGGACTGTAGCTTTCAGCAGTCTCATGCCAGGTGAGTGAGGTGTGGGTGTTTCTGTGGATGCCTTTCACCCTGTTTTAAACTGCACTTTTCAAACTCACTAGCTCTTTAACTCAGTTTTTGTTTATTTAAACCAAGAACTTATCATTTCTATCAATCGATATTGTACATTTGTACATGTACATTTAATGAACATTTACATTTAGCCATTTGGTAGACGTTTTACAATGGTAGAAGCAACTTACAATGCATTCAAGCTACACATTTCATCAGTATGTGTGTTCCCTGGGAATCGAACCCGCAACCTTTGTGCTGCTAATGCAATGCTTTACCAGCTGAGCTACAGGAACTACAAAATGAGCTACAGGAACTACAAAATGAGCTAGAGGAACTACCTTCTAAATTCTTAATTTTTGTTGCTTTTCTTTTAAATAAAAAATGTGAAGGCTAATTTTTATAGCTTGCATTTTATGCATTTATGTACATAAAATGTATGATTTTATGTATAGAATAAAAAAATACACTTTCATACTTAATAATTTGACATTTTGAGTGAGAATTATGCACAATAAGCTATATTTACTTTGATTTCTTCACACATCATGTCTCATGTTTCATCTCAAGCATGCTCTTTATTGACACTACTGTACAGTTAATTTCTGTTGTAAACTTCTTGAGGAAGCCTAACACATAATAATATTGATATAAACTAGAAATGAATAATTGTTAGTAATATTAATAATTTATACATTTAGAAATTTAAAAGGGTAAGATTATAAAAACTTTAGATAAAAGGCATTTGAAAAGGAGATTAAATTAATGCTTCAGAGTTAAAGACCATTATAATAAAACGTTTATATAACAACAATAACAACAAAAGTAGTGTCTGTTATTGCCAAAAATAAACCCCCAGGATAAAAAGGGCCTATAGCACACCCCCACTGTTTTTATTTTGTAGATAAAGTACATAATTAACAAATATGAGCAGATGAAAAAGACAGCAAACAACAGAATAAAAAAGGAAGAATAGACCATGAGGATGAGATTACCTGACAGGAAGAGCTAAAGCATTAAAGGTCATTAGTAAATAACATGTACAATGCGGTAGAGTAATAGCAGTAGGTTACCGTGTTTTAGGCTAGTGTCATATAAAGTGTGTGATTATAGTAATGGAGGGCCAGGATGCTGCAGTCAGACTAGGTTACTGCTGAACTCTCTCTGCCCTCAGTAACAGACAGTCACGTACGGCTTTCACCAATAGTAGACGTTCCTCTGTGCCAACACGTCCAAATACTGATGATATCATGTCTTACTGCCTGTTTTTCAATTTCATCCCTCTTTAAACATTCCATCCATTTTCAACCATTGCTCCTCTTTTCGCTGTCACAGGATATAGACACGTTTATTTGGAGGGAATGACAGAAGCATCCATTTTTGTCCATATCACAGTGCATGACATCTATGGGAAGGTGAGCTCATGACTACAGACATGACCAGCATCAGCTGTACTGGCATACAACTGTCATTTTCACTGAACGCGTTGTGAAAATGCTTCCGATTTAAATTCTACACACTGATGCATGACACATTTACTGTAGTATTTAGAACAGTTCCTATTGGTTACTAAAGCGACATTTTGCAGGAATTGTGGTGCTTTGATTAAATTAAAAGGTGTAAAAAGCTCAGCTTTTCGTCCGTGAAACAATCTGCCACGCAAGCTGTTGTTTCTCAGTTTTCACTGCAGTGTGACCAAACACGTGTGCACTCAAATTTTCCATTACAAAACAGAGAAAAATACCTGAAGTTGAAAAATAATTTATTTCCTTTGATTTTTATTTTATTGAAGTTCCTCCAACTTTTACACTGTTTACTTTCCAGTGGAGTCCTTTAGTCCTCAATCCAAGCTATACCATAATGCACTTGCTAGGAGCTAATAAGGTACCCTGGCTATGTAGTGTGCTGCATGAATGCTGCATGAGCGTCTTCTGACCTGCGTCACTGTGACTTGCTCAGTGAACAGTCAGTTGTTGTAAATGTGGCGGCTATATCTTTTTAAATTGATTGTGTAATGCGGTTTGGTAGCATATGTTCAGTTCCATCTGTATATCTGAATTTGTTGCTTCTGGTAAAATGGTTATTAAATTTTAATGCCTTAAGAGTAGAGATATTTATAAGTCAGTGTTTCCCAGCACTTTTTGTCTTATACTACTTACATTAAGCATAAAGTATCAATTTAATTTTCAATAAAATATCTCTTTACCAACCCACAAATTTCATATAATCCCATATCGGACTCCATTTAGCACTGTGAATATTATAATTTGGACTGTAAAAAATCAATATTTATATGGGTGGATTTTATTTCTACACAAATCTTTAATTTACATTACATTATTTTGTTATCATAATTGGACTGATAAATGTAAGATTAATAATGATTATCTGTCTTAATCAGTTTTTTTGCTTTATAGGTTTAACATAAGTAAAATGATTCAATGAGGAACATTTAGAATGTTGTTAAGTGTCTTTGAGGTATGTGGACCTCTGGTTGGGAATAACTGTATATATGTTTATTGAGAGTTGCAAGAGACTATGCTGCCATCTGTTGGGTTTGGTATATAATGCAATGGTTGGTATTAGTGTTGTATTTGTGGCTGTTGTGGCTGTAAAACATACAGCAATACAGAGTTTGATCAGAACGTGACATCGCATGTATGTATTGTATTTGTTTGTGCTTACTGTTAGACTGTGTAGTGGAAGCTGATACATTTTTTGTTGTCATGTTTTGTATGCTTTAAACACAATTATGGTTTTAAAAAATGCTGTCCCAGGAAGTTAAAATGCTTAAATATCAGCTTTCGATTTCTCTTTCTACCCCTCTCTCTGACCTCAGGGTCGTCAGCTGCGAGGTTTCAGAGGCTTGTTTAATAAAAGTTCAAAGTCCTCTGTTGACACAAATATCGGCGTTCCACCACGTAAGCGATCCATAACGGATCACCTTCTTCGGAGAACCGCTAGTGCCCCCGCCAAAGGCCGCAAAAAGACCAAGATGCCATTGGCTGAAGCTTCGAATGATGGAAAACAAAGTACTGGGGATTCTCAACCTATTGATGTAGAGAAAAGAGTGGGGAACAGAAGAGCCCTCCAACACCGCCCAATCTCCATGCCCCTGGAGAAACTCGTAAATAGTAACCTCAACCTGACCTCCCCAGACCAGGAGGGGCCAGATCTTGGGCCTGACACAATCATTGGTCAGTTTCTTTAATACATTTTTTTTTTACTACTTTTTAAAGTTGATGTCATAATAATTTAGGTGAACGCTGTTACACAATGCTCTAATTTTATATTACATAAGAGCATAATTATAATAAGACTGCACAGACAATTGCCAATTCTTCAGTTTCTAATTGACTTACAGATAATATCAACACTATAGCAGCTTTATGATATAAAACAGTTGTCCCTTGTGTTATCCTCTCCGTGCGGAAAACTTCAACGTAACATCTATACATTCTATGCATTTACATTATTATGTACGTCTACTACTTACTTCATTGTTTATTGCATCTAATCTTTTATTTTACATGCACTTTATTGCTTTGCATTTCCTTTTAAATGTTGTAGTTAATTCCTCTACTGGTCCCTTTGAAGTATTCATACTTACAGGCTTTTCTTTCTTTGATACTTTAACTTGCCTTTATCTTGTTCTGTCTTTACTGTTGTGCTTCTCTGTAGTAGAAAACTGACTAGGAAAACCCCTGCAGGTAATCCACAAGCCATATTCAGGTCGACTCATCCAAAACATTCCAGTTTTAAATCATCGCACCAATGTATTAATTATTTTTAGGGTTTTTCTTCTAACAACTTTCTTGTTTTATAAGAAAAGCCAGATCATAATTCATCAAAGGTGTGTTTTTGGAAAAATAATGTAAAAGAGCAGCATATAATTGGATGTTCGACATATAAACTGGGTGTTACCTTTGCACCTACACAGTGTCATTATTAAATTTCCCTCTCACCCTTGTACTTGGTGGTACATTCCATTTGTCCTGTGTACAGAGTGGCGTTTGTTGGATTGTGGTGTTGTTTAAAGATCTGTGAGTTTTTTTGTTACTGACGATCATTTTTTGTTAAATGTCTTTCACAGATTCTGTCCACCATGAGAAGCCCAGATCCATCTCGATGGATCTTCTCATTGACACTTCTGCTTTTAAAAAACTTGACGACCATGCCCTCTCTGCTGGTCACATTCAAGACTGTAACATTGACCCCAAAGAAACAAAGAAAACTCCTTACCTGGTCATTAAGGACTGTAGGGAAGGTATGGGTGATCCTCACAAAGAACAATCAAAAGATGGTCTCACCCAGGCTGAAGCCAATAAATTATGTTCTCCTAAAAAGCTAATAGATCACCGATCAGATCCTTCAGATCATTGTAAAGGTGGTGGTAGTTTGCAAACAAAAGCAACTAATGGAGAATCTAGCCAATTGAAATCTCCAAGACAGAACATGCAAACAACCAAGGCAACCACTTATTGCTCGTCCTCCTCTTCTTCATCTTCGTCAGGCACCTTTAAAATGACTGACCCTCAAATGGATCGGGCAGACCATAGGAGTCAAGTGTCCCTTCAGGACAGTGCTCTCTCTTGCCTTATTGATGCTGTCTCGCTGGGAAATGAGCATGAAACCTGTGGGTCAATATCTGCTCTGATCAGCCAGTTTGATCTGACTGCTGAGCACAGCACCCTAAATCTGTTATCTAACTCGCAATCCCTGAAATTTTCATTACCACCGCCGGACCTCCCTCTTTTTAACAATGAACTTTCCAGCACTCCACTAAAGGTCATTCAGGAATCAGCCTGTGTGGCCCCCCAGCTAACTGACAGACCCTCTAGCCCTAAAACTACTGAACCTGTGGTGTTTACCATCCTGGATGAGGAGATGCTTTCTCCTGTATCTGCAAACCATCTTTGTCAAAACAACTTCCAAAAGGACTTAGTTGGCTCTCTAGTGACCACCAAAGTATCCTCCCCCATCAAGTTGTCTTTGGAAAAGTCTGCAGGAGGTAATGGAAGCAGGGTGTTAAACAGAGAGCAACGTTATAGCAGCCAATGCCATTCCACAGGGTCTTTGAGGGACTATGAATTTGGAGGTTACAGAGAAACCTCAATCAACAGCACAGTGTCAGATCGCTTCTTGCAGTGCCAAGACTCAGCAAGCAGCAGTCTGATGGAGGTGGAGATCAATGTGGATGGGGATCCGTTGGACAATACATTGACACCTTCAAATCAGGACCAGCACTGGTGTAATGACTTTAGAAATGTTCAAAGCTCAAAACAGGCTTCCCCTTATCATTTACTAAGACTTGAATCATCCCATCTCCACAAACCTTCATACCATCCCTCTCCTGTTCATTCTTATTCAACAGACACATCAGCCTGTCCCAGACAATACCAGTCTCCATCATCACACAAAAGTCTATTCTCTAGTACTGTCAATCAAAGCAGTTATTTTATTAGCAAATCCCAGCCAAGGATAGGGAGATTTCCACTTGGTACTCAAAGATCAGACACCACAGAAGAAAGGTACCAAAACACAAGATACCAAAGTGGCCATAAAGCAGAGCATTTGCCCAAAAGCTCTTTGTCCTCAGAATGTCTTGCAAGGACTCAAGCCAGGCATACTTCATTAGACAGGGACTTGTACACACCTGTATCAGACTATGATATGATTTATAACACTGTTGCATTGGAAGACAACACAGCCCTACCCTCATATTCCCAACCATCCCAACACAATCAAGCCTTTCCTGTGCTTTCTTCTCAGATTCACAGTGGGCTTTCCCCCGCCTCTTCTAAAGTTTCCAATACATGCAAGTCCAAGAGCCTTGGAGACCTGACCTCTGAAGACATTTCATGTAACTTTCAAAGCAAGTACAAGTTTATCAGCCAAAGTTTTGTCACTCCTGCAATGCGAGACCGAAGACGGACGTGTGGGTTGGCCAGTCGACCAAAGTCTGCTGACCCCTTAACCGAGCAGCTTCGCAAGCTTGTGACTTTAGAGCATGAGGACTTTCCACGTGCCCCCTCCTCTTTTTCTCAGCCCACCACTAAACCTCTCACAGTGGTCCCTGTGGTTTCTCAAAGTTCCACTGATGATTCTGAAGATCCTCCACCACTCCTCTCACGGCGTCTGTCCTCACGGAGTCAAAGTCGCGTGCGTCACATAGCCAATCGTGCACGTGAGAAACAGCAGGAGGCCTTCAAACACCGGCCTGTTGAGGGATGCACAGAAGTAGTGCTTCGCAATAAGCCAGTCTCTTCTCAAAACCCTCCAACAAACAGGCACTCTACAGGCTCATATATTGCTGGTTATTTAAATCTAGGCCCTGAGGACAGAGGATTGCCTGAAGGAGCCTGCACTACACTGCGCTATGGAAATGGAGATCACTACTGTGCTGATGATTCTCTTATTCCTTCTGACTTCTCCAGCCCAGCTGAACCTGAGGTCTACTTCCTGCTAAGGCTTTGACTGTGCTGTTTCTGACTGTGCATGTGTTTCCCTGTAACAGTCTAAAACTATATGTAGCAGCACACTTCCAGAATTGTGTACATATGCTGTATATCACGGTTGGTGAGTTCCCGCTCTTACATAAACTACCCCTGCTGTATCAAACATATTATGTTATGTATATGTGGTCCCTGTCATTCTTAAAAAGTGTATTGTTAAAATTGTGTGTTGTCTTAAGGTAAAAAATATATATTATGTAATTGGGTTCCCTGAGAACAGTTTTGTTGCTATCTGTTATTTGTTCTTTTTGTGTAGTACAACAAAGCCATGAAGGGCGTCACTTTTTATTCAGTCCTCCTTCATATTTTATGTTATTTGTATATCTGTGTAGTTTGTACATACTATGTTGGTAAATTCTCATTCAAAGCACTATGGGTCTTCATTCAAATTTTAGGAACTGTGACATTTTTTTAGGAAACAGCATGTAAACCTGTAAACATTATCAGCATGACTATGCACAAACCTGTAGATGTTCCTGTGCTTTGATTTGCACAGAATGATTCTGTTGTATTGAATGCAATACAGTACATTTACCTGCTTGCTCTGACTTGCTTCCTTTCTATTAGTCATTTAAAAAGTCTATTATTAGTCATTTAAAAGTCTATTAAATTTAAAAAAAGGTTAAAACTCTTCTTCATATTCTAAAGCTGTATGTTTAAAATTTTATTTTTATAATTGCTTTGATACAGAGAGCAAAAATAACATTTGTTAGACTTAATATTTAGTTTTCTTTTTAAAGAGATGGCGACAAAAAAACTTATTTTCCACTTCTGTGCTCAAATGCATCAAGTTTGTTCTTTTAATTGTTGCTCATCAAAGATGAGTATAAGCATTTTCCTACCAATGCAATAAAATTCTAAAATGTTTGCCATGGAGGTAAAATGTTTAGCGTAATTTTTTTGTCTCCAGTATCTGTCCCAATATTTCTCTTTACATACGTTTCTACATACAATCTCCTAGACAACTGCCCATTCCTTTAAGACTACATGATTTGACATCACAGGTTCTGAATAACACAAATGCAGTCTGTCTCATGTTGATATGTAATATGTAATTGTTTAATCAGGAAAACTCAGGTGAACATTTGTAATTAAATTTAATTTATCAGAGACTTCTTAGCAGATGTGACTCTGTTGTTGTTTGAGACAGAAGTAACTGTGACTCAGTACCCCACTATTTCAAAAATACTGACTGTCCCTCTGCAGCTTCATCTAACCGTGAACTCATCAAAAATTATTATGCAATTATCAGTAATTTTGTGACTCATAGGAGGCACAATTTGGCCTCCCCTTGTCATCTCTGGCTGTTTTTCTATTGTTCTCTCAGGACTGTGGTCATAACAAATATCCATTCTCACTCTACATTAACACATTAAGGTGCAGAGAGGCTGCCAGACAGCAGGTTTTACCTAACTGTGCCAATGCCTGTACTCGTCCTGTCGTGGCTTCTGTCGTCTGTGCTGTGGTCAGTAAGTGAGGCTGGGATGACGTTTCCTCTGGTGGAGGAGACTGGTGAAGAAAAGTGTGTGAACTTGGATATGTCAAAGCAGTTAGATGATGTTGGTCTCTATCAGGATGGTGATGTGATTATTGGCACTCTCATCAATATATACAATCTGCCTGCCACCCCTGATCTGAGTTTCACCAAAAGAACTGAAGTACAGCCGTGCACAGAGTGAGTTGTCTTATTCTTATTCCAGTCTCTCCCCACACTTATCACACTCATGTTTGTGTATTGATGTTACTAAGTATGTTCTCTTAGATTTTCCCAACAGGTCTATGGGCACTTTCAAGACACAGACAATGTTATTTTTTTATTTTATTTTAATCAGCAGAAAACTCATTTTTACTTATTTGGATGATGCAGCAGCAGCATATTTAATGTTAAAAGAATTGGTAATAAATGTGCTGTAACTCAAATGTGCTGTACCTTAAACATAGTCTGTACACAGTTGTTTACTGCATATAGTTTACAAGATGTTTCATATCTGCTAACCTATTGCTGCTGTGTGCAATTGCAGAATGTTCCTTATGTCCAGTGCTGAGTTTTTTAGCAGCACAGGTGATCACTGTCTGATTTTTGCACACCACTGAAAAGTTTTTTTTGCAAAAAAATGCAAGTTTAATCAACTTGACTTTACAAGTAATTTCAACTTAATATTTTAAATCGTGACTGGTGTAACTTATAAAAATAGGTTACAAAACTATTTTTATACGTTTTTATAAAAATAACTTTTTATACGGTACAGCAACTTAACACCAGTCAAGAATAAAAATAAGTTGAAATGACTTGTGTAGCCAAGATGATTAAACTTCTAAAATTTAAGGCAGCAAAGTTTTTTTACAGTGTATAAAAAAATTTATATTGCGTATTTAGTAAATATGATATTTATCATACTGTATATTCACATTGTTCTTGATTCTCTAATTGTATATTTGTTGCAGTATAATTTTTGAATTTATCATTTTAATTTCTGATTATAATTTAGTAATTGTAATTTTGTTTTTTAAACGTTGTTGTTTGTCGCTGCTGGACTGGGTTAGGTTAGAGATACAGTTTCCTTATATGATTTATAGTTTGGTCACGTTTTTTGACATTTGAAGTATTACTTTGTAACTTTGTGCTTTTTATACAGTTATGCCTAGTGATTCCTTAACAACCTGTAGAGCTCTGTTAAACTGAACGTTGTGTGTTTTCAGGCTTCAAGAGCGTTCTATGCGCTGGCTTCAAGCTGTGGTATTTGCAGTTGAAGAAATTAACCGAAACCCTTTTCTGTTGCCCGGGATTCGACTGGGATATCACATACTTGACAGTTGTACTCGTTACCCCTATAGTCTGAGATCAGCTTTGTCAATAATTAGTGGAGGAAATAAGTCATGCGGCACTAGACCTGCAAAGCTCATAATTGGAGATTCTGCCTCGACTCAGAGCATTATCCTGTCCAGGACTCTGAGTCCCCTACAAATCGCAATGGTAAGTTATATTATATGTTATATTGCTCATTAACACGTCACTGTAAATATTCCATATGTCAATGAAGAGTGTGCTCACTGCAAGTGTTTTTTCACGTCTTTTTAGATCAGCTACTTGGCTAGCTGCCCGTGTCTCAGTGACAGACAGAAATACCCTAATTTCTTCTGCACTATCCCCAGCGATGCTTATCAGGCACGCACAATGGTACAAATGGCCAAACGCTTTGGCTGGACCTGGGTCGGAGCAGTGGTTGTTGATAACGACTATGGCCGCGGGGCAGTGCAGGTGTTTGAAGAAGAAATTAAGGGTACGGAAATCTGTCTGGCGTTTTTCCACACTATCTACAGGGAGCAATTAGCTAAAGATGTTGACCGCGCCGCGACGACAGTACAAGCTTCTTCCGCCCGTGTGATCCTGGTGTTTGCTTGGTACGGAGATGTGGAGGCATTTCTGTTGGAACTGGTCCGAAGAAATGTGACCGACAGGCTGTTTCTGGCCAGTGAGATTTGGAGCACCAGTGGGTATCTCATGAACAATCCCCAGCTCTACACTATCGCTAAAGGAACTCTTGGTGTGGCTTTAAGAAGTGCACCCATACCTGGCTTTGACGCGCATCTCCGACAGCTACATCCTGCACGTTACCCAAAAGATACCCTGTTAAAGGCCTTGTGGGAGTATATATTTGCCTGTAGCCTTCAAAAAAATGATTCCAAGGCTTTTCAAAAGAGCCTCCCTCCCTGCAGCGGCACGGAGAGTCTGAAGGGGGTAAACCGTCAATTTACAGATACCTCTTACCTGAGAGTAACGTATAATATATACTTGGCTGTATATGCTGCTGCTTACGCTGTGCATTCTCTGTTGGCTTGCACACCACAAAATAATTCAGATCCTGAAGGAAAGCCACAGTGTTCCTCTCCAGACAGCATCACTCCAGCACAGGTATGCGTGTCATGTGTCATATTTATGTAAACTGTGGTGTGCTGAAATTAATAACAGCAGAGCATATGAAAAGCTTTGTGGAAGGTAGTTATTTTATTAAAAAAAGTTTTGTGATGAAAGTGAATTTGTGATTAAAAAGTGATTGCGCGCACTAGAAGTTTTAAAAATATGTGAAAACAGTAATGCTATTTTACTAATAAACATGAAAGTCATTGCTTGCATTACATTTAGGCATTTAGCCTAAATTTTTATCCAAAGCAACTTGCACAATGATAATCAAGCCAAGATTGACAGTAACATTTCTGGAAAAAGTCTGCATGTATACAAGCAGGGCATTGAGACAGTTCTAAAGTTTTTACATCAGAGCATGCAGTTTATAACACGTAGCATGCAAAACTATTTCTTTTCTGTGCCTCGTCCCATTAAGGCTTTTTTAGTGTTTTTCTCTGGATGTAGGAGGATTATGTAGCACTTTGGGGCAAATATGGGCATTAGTAATCCAAAACTGGAAGCCAGAATGGCAAAAATCTCCACAGCCACTGAATATTTTCCTGGTGAACTGACATATGCTGGAACAAACGCAATCCACACAGCACAGAAGATCAGCATGCTAAATGTAATAAACTTTGCCTCATTGAAATTATCTGGAAGGTTCCTGGCCAGAAAGGCTAACAAGAAGCTTATTGCTGCCAGAAAGCCAATGTATCCCAGCAACATAGAAAAACCAGCCACTGAGCCAATAGCACATTCATATACTATTTTGGACCTGATATACTGGCTGTTTTTTTGGGGTGTTGGAGATGCAGTTGTGAGCCAGACTGCACATATGACCACCTGTAGGGCAGTTAGGACCAGAACTGTGCCTCTTTGTTGTGCTGCCCCAAACCATTTCATTGCTCCTTTGCCCTCTGGTCGGGATGACTTGAATACAGCTATTACCACCATAGTCTTGACCAGAATGCTGGAGACACACAGGACAAAACTGATGCCAAACACAGCATGTCTTAACTGACACGTCCACAACTGGGGCCGTCCAATGAACAGCAGCACACACAGGAAACACAGTTTAAGTGACAGCAGCAGGAGGAAACTGAGCTCTGAGTTGTTAGCACGTACTATAGGAGTGTTACGATGATGAGCAAAGATGATCATCACAAGCCCACAGAAGCAGGTGCCGAGCAGGGAAGCAGTGGTCAGGGAGATGCCCAGAGGTTCCTCATAGGATAGAAACTCCACTTCTTTAGGAACACACTGATCTTTAGCTGGATTGGGCCAGAACTCCTCTGGACACACTGTGCACTCAATTGAATCTGTGAATAAGTAAAACAGAGTGTATAAGAATTTGAGCAAATTAAATTCCATTTAGATTTTGGAACAGCGATTTTTGAATATACCAGAAATAATTTCCTCACCAGTTGTGTTAGAAATCTCTCCATCTGCACATGGCAGACAGTCAAAACAGCAGACAGGAAGGCCTTTCCTATTGGCTCTTCTAGTGCCTGGAGGGCAGCTCTCACTGCACACAGACCGTGGGGGCTGTCAGGGACATTATCTGTTATCATTCGTTAATACAGCAATGTGTGTTTTGGGGGCAGAATGTTAATAACTTAATAATGCTAAATTATTGAATACTTAACATCTGGGATAGGTAAATAGAAAAGACCATTAGCTGGGAATAAAAACTGAATTCAATAGAAGTTCCCTACTAAACAGATACAAAATATGAACTGTTTATAAAAAATATACTATTTATACTGTAAATAATTAATAATTTACATTCATGCATTTGGCAGACACTTTTATCCATAGTGATCCTACATTATGTACATTATATGTTTTGTCAGTACATGTGCTCCCTGAGAATAAAACTCACTACCTTTGCACTGCTAATGCAATGCCCTACCAACTAAGCTATTGGACACAGTAGCTCAGTGTTCCTGAATATTCACAACTACATAATACATAACTGTGTGTTCTTGTATTAGAGATAGGGAAGTCATTGTTCTTCAAAACAAAAATGTTTAAAAGTGTATTACTGTTAATGTTAATTACTTCTCTTGTCTCAAAGTTCCAGTATAATGCATCTTCATCCAGTGTGAGCACCTTCCCTGATGCTGCTCCTTCATTCACCACACCAACTGTGTGAATCCTTATTGACCTGTCAGAGCTCGGCTGCCAGTTCATCACATCATAGATGGCCAGAGCATCTCCATTCTCATCAAATGACACATGATCCCCAAAGCCTGTGGTGAAGTTTACTTCCTGTAGGTAATGAACCAGCTGTATGTTTTGATGACAAGACAGGTAATATATGTAAATGTGAGATTTAAATTAATATGGGCCACATATTTTTTGTCATAAACACATATAAATCTTGTTTACAACTACAGATATTCTGTATGCTTTGGATCACTGCTTTTTAAGTCTCACCTGCCAGGGTTTCAGATTAATTTTATCAGCACAGCTGTTCCCACTGAATGGTCCCCTCCCTTCCTCACACTGCATCAGGTCATGAAGCGCATGTGCCAGAGCATAAACCGCCTTATACACATTATAGGCAGCTCTCAGTCCTGAAACATCAGTGTATGCTGTGTCTGTGCTCCGTAGATCTTCCTCTCCTGTACACATCTTTTTTAATTGCACTCCATCTCTCTTTTTACCTTCTGTTTCAAAACTGCAATCAAACATGTTTTCCCAGAAGATCCTTAACATGTTATTTCTTGGATCATTACTGGGATGGAGGCGTAGCAGAAATTCATGAAGTCCCTGGATCTCGCCACGTCTGATAGCAATGCCCAATGTGCCTCCCAAAAAGGGCAGGAAACGTGAAGTGTGAAACACAGGAGAGGTGGTCCAAGCTTCACTTGCAATCCACTGCTTTTCTGTCATGTTCTGCAAAGCTATCTCATCCATCAAGGGCATCAGATAGCTTGACGTGGAGAAAACAACCACCACTTTAGCTGTAGAGACCTGGATCACTTCCACTATGCGCAGAATATCTCTGCGGTTGTTATCATGGGTCAGAATTTCAGAAAAAGCCACACATCCTCCAAACAGCTGCATTTCCTGATGGAACGACTGAGCAGCATAGATGCCATAATCATCATCACTGAAGAGGAGACCAACCCAGGTCCATCCAAAATGTCTCAAGATCTGAACCATAGCCCGCACCTGAAAGGCATCACTGGGGATAGTTCTGAAGAAGGAGGGGTACTTCTTTCTGTCACTCAAACAGGAGCAGGTTGCATAGTGACTAACCTAATCAGTAGATGGAGAGAGAGTAGAGAGGACAAGAAAAAGATGATCCAAAAAAATCTACTATTGTTGTTATTCACAAGTAGATGGGAATATGGAAAGACAGATTAAGGTTATGTGTGACTAAAATTTACATTGTTTTTTTTATTGCGTGTGTATTTTTACTTTCTTTATCCCATCTTACTATAGGTACTCGAAACAGCCCCAGAACGCTGGAAATCGCAATGGAAGGAGTGGAAGCTGGATCTCCCACAATTCCAATGACTGGTGGTGGTCCATTGCAGTCGAGATTAGAGAAGGATTCTTCTGTTCCACTAAACAAAGCTATGGCAGCCCGAAATGCAATTCCTAGCTTCATACAGTTGTCATAAAGATGGTAACCAAGAGTGATGTTTGGCAGCAGGTTGGGGTTCCTATTGATCTCATCTATAGCAAAAATCATGGTCTGTGCATGCTGGAAACTTTCCATATCAAATCTGCAAGAAAGTAACATAATCATTGACATTTAATGATACAAGACAAATGAACAGAAGCATTAACACATTTCAGATACATTTAAGAGTAACATTCTTTTGGTGCACACATTGTTAGATATACAGTAGTTTTTAAATTAAATTTTATATCAAGACATTTCTGCTCTAAAACTAAGACTAAGGAAAAACTATCAGATCTCTCTCTTCTTTTACATAATAGCATCTAATTTGGCCCCAGACTCACTTCTGACAGTATGGTGGTTCTGGCTCAGTTCTAAAGCTCAAATCTGGGAACACTGTGAAAAACTGAACGTCAAACAGGCCTCCAAGCATAAGACCTCCATCCTGGAAAGCGCCATTCAGTTTGAAACGTCCCTGGAGCTGACAGGTATCTGAGCGAGTGATGAAAGCTGAAGATATACAGTTAGAGAACAGATATAGGCAAACATACAGAGTGATCCACTCTCTCTTTCTCTCCATCTCTCTCTCTTTCTGATCCACACATCCAGTTGGCTGAATAATTTATGATGAATGTTGTTTGGGGTGTTGCTTTAAAAGAGCAGGCGGTGCCAACTGGGCATTTATGGAAATCGTCACTCCTGAGTCCTTCTTTTATCTTTACTCAACTAGTTTGAGGGTTGACGCCTTTGTTGTTGTTAGCTTGTACTTTGCTGCCAAATATTATTGATGGGTTCATTAAGGACAAAATCTCTCCTTAAATGAAAACAAAACAAAACACAAGGAAGAAAACAGCACTGATGCATTATTGGAAACTAGGTTTTATTTATCTACAGGTTTGTTTATTGATGCTGAGCTGAGAGACAAATGGCTTTATTGTCTTGTTTTTTGTCTCATTAATAAAACTACATGTACTTGACAGTGTTTTTATTAGAAATGTCCTCCAGATGTCAGTCATGCACTTCCCTTTTGCATAAGAATAAATGCAAGCGGGGACTGGCGTATCATGGCACAGTATCAGATGATAACAACACTGTGCGTAGATGGTACTGAATGATTATTATATTCATATTTTCTGTAATTTAGTATTTACATGCTGCTCTTATGTGTTTCAAAAAAATTACACATTATTTCCAAAACAATAGTATAAACATTACTATAGTATTAATTAAAACAATAAAACAATACACAATAAAACAATAATAAAAACATTACTATAGTATTAATTAAAACAATAAAAACAATACACAATAAAACAATAATAAAAACGTTCCTATAGTAATAATAAAAACATACAATACAATAAAATAAAAACATTAAACACAATAATAAACAACGATAAAATGGGATCATTATTCCCATGTTAGTATGGAATTGTTATTACTATGGTAACTAAAGTGTACAAGTAAATACATCAGGGTGATGCCACATGATCATCGAGGGTTTTCAGAAGGCGTCGGTCAAAAATTACATGTAAAAAAATGTATTTCCGTGTTTGTATTTTAAATTAGGCGTCTATTAGGCATATTGTCACCAATGTTTCTTTACTATTTTGCCAAAAAGAAATTGTTACATGGTCTGCTCAGCCAGATCAATGGAACATGGCCTGGCATTCTGTGCAGTTGCTGTATGGCAGCATGAAGGACAGGCTACCACACCTAACTGTGCGGTAGAATAATAACTGTGGAATAATAACTTATATGCCTTCCACGTTCAAGTCCTAAGGATTTAGGTGTTCTACTAGTTTTTAACAGAAAAAGAACTGCATGCAGGTTTGTACAGGCATAAGAGTGAGTATATAATTACAGAACTTTCATTTCTGGATAAATTAGTTCTTCTAGCATTTGCACTGTATTTTAAGTTTACTCGGCCTAAGGAATAGGGACAGACAATTGACATGAATTAACAGACAGAATTTCAATTTTAATCATTAACATTAGGTATCATAAAGGCTGATCACAGCAGTGTGCTCATTAATGTTTTATTGTACACTGAGGACCTCTTGTGAGCCTCTCCTTTGTATGTTGCATGTGATTTGTATGTGCTTTGTTTATTGTAGGTGCTTTGTATGGGGATTTTAGGCTGACATGAACAGAAGGAAACATTTAAAGTATTTTTATTAAGTCATGAAAAGTATTAGGGAATAGGTTTAGGAAATAATTCTATCACACAATATTTTTGTGCAACATATTGTTAAACAGTCCAGTCTTTTGTCCTCACTTGAATTAGACATAAATTATATTTAAATCTCAAACAATATATTTTAACTATTTACATTGCAAATGAATGATCATTTAAATGTTACTGACTATAGTCTTACAAATAAACAGGCTTTGCAAAGTGTTTCCTTATAAAGGTATACCGAAGATAATCAGAGTTCACAATTTTGTTCAAGTTATATAAAACTATTTCTTTTCGGTGCCCCTTCCCATTAAGGCTTTCTTAGTGTTTCTCTCTGGATGTAAGAGGATGATGTAGCACTTTGGGGCAAATATAGCCACCAGTAATCCAAAACTGGAAGCCAGAATGGCAAAAATCTCCACGGCCACTGCATATTTCCCTGGTGAACTGACATATGCTGGAACAAATGTGATCCACACAGCACAGAAGATCAGCATGCTAAATGTAATGAACTTTGCTTCATTAAAACTATCTGGAAGGTTCCTGGCCAGGAAGGCTAACAAGAAGCTTATTGCTGCCAGCAGTCCAATGTAGCCCAGCAACATAGAAAAACCAGCCACTGAGCCAATAGCACATTCATATACTATTTTGGACCTGATATACTGGCTGTTTTTATGGGGTGTTGGAGATGCAGTTGTGAGCCAGACTGCACATATGACCACCTGTAGGGCAGTTAGGACCAGAACTGTGCATCTTTGTTGGGCTGCTCCAAACCATTTCATTGCTCCTTTGCCCTCTGGTCGGGATGACTTGAATACAGCTATTACAACCATAGTCTTGACCAGAATGCTGGAGACACACAGGACAAAACTGATGCCAAACACAGCATGTCTTAACTGACACGTCCACAACTGGGGCCTTCCAATGAACAGCAGCACACACAGGAAACACAGTTTAAGTGACAGCAGCAGGAGGAAACTGAGCTCTGAGTTGTTAGCACGTACTATAGGAGTGTTACGGTGATGAGCAAAGATGATCATCACAAGCCCACAGAAGCAGGTGCCGAGCAGGGAAGCAGTGGTCAGGGAGATGCCCAGAGGTTCCTCATAGGATAGAAACTCCACTTCTTTAGGAATACACTGATCTTTATCTGGATTGGACCAGAACTCATCTGGACACACTGTGCACTCAATAGCATCTGTGAGCAAATGAAAGAGAGAGAAATAAGAATCTGAGGAAATGAAATGACATTCAGATTTTGGAACAGTGATTTTTGAATATACCAGAAATAATTTCCTCACCTGTTGTATTAGAAATCTCTCCATCTGCACATGGCAGACAGTCAAAACAGCAGACAGGAAGGCCCTTCCTTCTGGCTCTTCTAGTGCCAGAAGGGCAGCTCTCACTGCACACAGACCGTGGAGGCTGTCAGGGACATCATCTGTTATCATTCATGAATACAGCAGTGTGTGTTTTGGGGGCAGGGCCTACATTGTGCATACTAGCAAATAACGTAATGATCCTAAATGATTGTATATTTATCATATATTACTTAACAGTAAATGTTTTATTATTTAGGGGTAGGGAACAAAAAATAACATTAGCTAAGAATAAAAACAGAATTCAGTGGAAAGGCTGATGAAAACAAATGTGGGTGTATGTAAAAATATAAACTGGAAATGGATATTCATAGCTATGCAATACATAACTGTGTGTACTTGTATTAGAGATATGGAAATCTTTATTCTTCATAACAAAAATGTTTAAAAGTGTAAAAGTCTTAACATTCAATGTTAATTACTTTTCTTGTCTCAAAGTTCCAGTATAATGCATCTTCATCCAGTGTGAGCACCTTCCCTGATGCTGCTCCTTCATCCACCACACCGACTGTGTGAATCTTTATTGATCCATCAGAGCTCGGCTGCCAGTTCATCACATCATAGATGGGCAGAGCATCTCCATTCTCATCAAATGACACATGATCCCCAAAGCCTGTGGTGAAGTTTACCTCCTGTAGGTAATGAACCAGCTGTATGTTTTGTAGACAAGACAGGTAATATATGTAAATATGTGGCCCATATTAATTCAAATCTCATATGTTTTCTTTTTTACACATACAAATGTTCCATATGCTACATATGCAAGTATCACCTGCCAGGGTTTCAGATTAATTTTATCAGCACAGCTGTTCCCACTGAATGGTCCCCTCCCTTCCTCACACTGCATCAGGTCATTAAGTGCATGTGCCAGAGCATAAACCGCCTTATACACATTATAGGCAGCTCTCAGTCCTGAAACATCAGTGTATGCTGTGTCTGTGCTCTGTAGATCTTCCTCTCCTGTACACATCTTTTTTAATTGCACTCCATCTCTCTTTTTATCTTCTGTTTCAAAACTGCAATCAAACATGTTTTCCCAAAATATCCTTAACATGTTATTTCTTGGATCATTACTGGGATGGAGGCGCAGGAGAAATTCTTGAAGTCCCTGGATCTCGCCACGTCTGATAGCGATGCCCAATGTGCCTCCGAAAAAGGGCAGGAAACGTGAAGTGTGAAACACAGGAGAGGTGGCCCAAGCTTCACTTGCAATCCACTGCTTGTCTGTCATGTTCTGCAAAGCTATCTCATCCATCAAGGGCATCAGATAGCTTGACGTGGAGAAAACAACCACCACTTTAGCTGTAGAGACCTGGATCACTTTCACTATGCGCAGAATATCTCTGCGGTTGTTATCATGGGGCAGAATTTCAGAAAAAGCCACACATCCTCCAAACAGCTGCATTTCCTGATGGAACGACTGAGCAGCATAGATGCCATAATCATCATCACTGTAGAGGAGACCAACCCAGGTCCATCCAAAATGTCTCAAGATCTGAACCATAGCCCGCACCTGGAAGGCATCACTGGGTATCGTTCTGAAGAAGGAGGGGTACTTCTTTCTGTCACTCAAACAGGAGCAGGTGGCATAGTGGCTAACCTAGTCAGTATAGGGAGAGAGAGTAGAGAAAAAGATGAATTATTTGAGAAAAACGAGAAAAAAATGTATTATTTGTTTTTATTTACAAGAAGATGGGAGATGAAAAAAGGCAGATTGAGGGTGTGCATGACTGAAAATTACATTAAATTTATTTATATTGTGTGTGTGTGTATTTTTACTTTCTTTATCCCATCTTACTATAGGTACTCGAAACAGCCCCAGAACGCTGGAAATTGCAATGGAAGGAGTGGAAGCTGGATCTCCCACAATTCCAATGACTGGTGGTGGTCCATTGCAGTCGAGATTAGAGAAGGATTCTTCTGTCCCACTAAACAGAGCTATGGCAGCCCGGAACGCCATTCCTAGCATCACACAGTTGTCATAAAGATGGTAACCAAGAGTGATGTTTGGCAGCAGGTTGGGGTTCCTATTGATCTCATCTATAGCAAAAATCATGGTCTGTGCCTGCTGGAAACTTTCAAAATCAAATCTGCAAGAAAGTAACATAATCATTGACATTTAATGATTTCACATTTCAAATAATGATTTTACATTTGAAATACATTTAAGAGTAACACTCTTATGGTGCACGCATTGTTAGATATACAGTTGTTTTAAAATGAGAGCGTTTATGCTCTTAAATCATTTGAGCAAATTAAATGACAGATTTACTGAGAATAAGGAAAACAGATTTTATAGATCTCTCTTTTTTTATAATATTGCATACAATTTGGCCCCAGACTCACTTCTGACAGTATGGTGGTTCTGGCTCAGTTCTAAAGCTCAGATCTGGAAACACTGTGAAAAAGTGAACCTCAAACAGGCCTCCAAGTATTACATCTCCATCCTGGTATACGCCATTCAGTTTGAAGCGTCCCTGGAGCTGACAGGTACCTGAGCGAGTGATGAAAGCTGAAGATATACAGTTAGAGAACAGATATAGGCAAACATACAGAGTGATCCACTCTCTCTTTCTCTCCATCTCTCTCTCTTTCTGATCCACACATCCAGTTGGCTAAATAATTTATGATGAATGTTGTTTGGGGTGTTGCTTTAAAAGAGCAGGCGGTGCCAATTGGGCATTTATGGAAATCGTCACTCCTGAGTCCTTCTTTTATCTTTACTCAACTAGTTTGAGGGTTGACGCCTTTGTTGCTGTTAGCTTGTACTGTGCTGCCAAATATTATTGATGGGTTCATTAAGGACAAAATCTCTCCTTAAATGAAAACAAAACAAAAGACAAAGAAAAAAACAGCACTGATGCAATAATGAAAACTTTATACAAGCACAATAAATCGCTGCTTAGTAAAATTGTCTACAGGGTTATTTGTTGATGCTGAGCTGAGAGACAAATGGCTTTATTGTCTTGTTTTTTGTCTCATTATAAAACTACATGTACTTTACAGGTTTTTTTTTAATTAAAATGTCCTCTAGATGTCAGTCATGCACTTCCCTTTTGCATAGGAATAAAAGCAAGCGTTTACTGGTCGTATCAAGGCACAGTATCAGATGATAACAACACACCAATAGGAAACAATAATAACAACATTATAATATTAAAAAACAATAAAGACATTAAACACAGTAAAAGCAATAATTAAACATTACTATGGTATTGTTACTATGGTACCCAGAGGTACACAGTAAACACATTACCAGATTAGCAGTATTTCAGTAGTTATATTATTTAAATTTTATATTATTTTTGACTGTTAAATGGTTACTTTCAAAAACCAGAAGACAGGAAAACAGGACGGCATGACTAATGTGAAGAGATGAGTGTGATAAGAGCTAATAATGTAAGTTTAAATGACGGGCCTACTCCTCCAAAAAATTATTTCTATTCTAAATAAACATCCACAAGTCATCACCATTTAGATAAATACCTTAATACTATAAATGTATAAAAAATCTTATAGCTTCTACTTATGTTACATTTTAGGATGTTTTATTGTTGTTTTAATGTAATTTAAAAAATTTAAATGCAATGAATTATTGTTTTGACTATTTAGAAAAACTCAACATAAGAAAATATTACTTTTGTTTAGTGGTAAACTTATTTTGAAATGTCAATAATTGCAAAGAACTTTATACTTGTGGTGATCATTAATTTAAATAACTATACGTTTAAGAATATAGCCTCAATTAGACCTCTGTTAGGCATATCGTCACGGATGTTTCTTCACTATTTTGCCAGAAAGAATGTTACATTGATCTGCTCAGCCAGAGCCAGGCATTCTGTGCTGATTGATGCCATCTTTTATAAGAGCATGAATGACAACTGTGCAACTGTGCCATTTCAAGTCCTAAGGATTTTCCAAAATGTTCTACCAGTATTTACCAGAAAAATTACTGCATGCATAAGGGTAAGTAGATAATGACAGAAATTTTATTTCTGGGTAAATTGGTTCTAGCATTTGCACTGTATTGGCAGTTTTCTCAGTCTAATAAGAAATAGGGACAGACAATTGACATCGATAACAAACAGAATTTCACTTTTAATCATTAGGCAACCTTACTGGTTAGGTTAGGTTTTGGAACTGCTATCTTAACAAGAACTTTCATTGTATCTGGTGACTTAAACAAACCTGTAGCATTGGTAATTTAGCCTAAGTCAAGTCACTTTGGTTAGTGTCTTTATACAGAACAAGATTTAGGTGAACCACATCATGTTGAACTATGCAGATTTGCCCTGATCTATTAATCTTGCATTTCTGACTGTTAACAACTTAATTACCTATTCCCTAGATAACAAAAACTGAGCAGTGCCTTTTGGCTTTAAATCTGGCCTTTTTTCTAGTTTAGCTTGATTTGACCAGACCACTTAATCAAGAAGTAAAGGCTAATCACAGCAGTGTGCTCATTAATGTTTCATTGTACATTGAGGACCTCTTGTGGGCTTTTCCTTTGTATGTTGGATGTCCTTTGTACGTTGTATGGGGATGAACAGGCTGGCATGAACAGAAGGAAACATATTTGCATACATATATTTGTGTGTACAAACATATATTTATTAAGTCATGAAGTATTAGGGAATAAGTTTGGGAAATAATTCTATCCACAATATTTTGTGCAACATATTTTTTTGATAAACAGTCCAGTTTTATCCTCACTTGTTGATTGAATTAGGCATAAATTATATTTAAAGTCTCTAATAATATATTTTAATTATGTATATTGCAAATTAATAGATAATTTAAATGTTATTGACTAAAGTCATCCCAATAAACAGGCTTTGCAAAGTGTTTCCTTATAAAGGTATACTGAAAATAATTCACAAATAGTTCACAATTTTGATAAAGTTATATAAAACTATTTCTTTTCTGTGCCTCGTCCCATTAAGGCTTTCTTAGTGTTTCTCTCTGGATGTAAGAGGATGATGTAGCACTTTGGGGCAAATATAGCCACCAGTAATCCAAAACTGGAAGCCAGAATGGCAAAAATCTCCACGGCCACTGCATATTTCCCTGGTGAACTGACATATGCTGGAACAAATGCAATCCACACAGCACAGAAGATCAGCATGCTAAATGTAATAAACTTTGCCTCATTAAAATGATCTGGAAGGTTCCTTGCCAGAAACGCTAACAAGAAGCTTATTGCTGCCAGAAAGCCAATGTATCCCAGCAGCACAGCAAATCCAGCCACTGAGCCAATAGCACATTCATATACTATTTTGGAGCTAATATACTGGCTATTTTTATGGGGTGTTGGAGATGCGGTTGATAGCCAGACAACACATATTGCCACCTGTAGGGCAGTTAGCACCAAGACTGTGCCTCTTTGTTGTGCTGCCCCAAACCATTTCATTGCTCCTTTGCCCTCTGGTCGAGATGACTTGAACACGGCTATTACAACCATAGTCTTGACCAGAATGCTGG
>JAZGTJ010000324.1:100976-139311 GCA_036877575.1 Botia almorhae
CTCTTTGTTGTGCTGCCCCAAACCATTTCATTGCTCCTTTGCCCTCTGGTCGAGATGACTTGAACACGGCTATTACAACCATAGTCTTGACCAGAATGCTGGAGACACACAGGACAAAGCTAATGCCAAACACAGCATGTCTTAACTGACACGTCCACAACTGGGGCCTTCCAATAAACAGCAGAACACACAGGAAACACAGTTTAAGTGACAGCAGCAGGAGGAAACTGAGCTCTGAGTTGTTAGCACGTACTATAGGAGTGTTACGATGATGAGCAAAGATGATCATCACAAGCCCACAGAAGCAGGTGCCGAGCAGGGAAGCAGTGGTCAAGGAGATGCCCAGAGGTTCCTCATAGGATAGAAACTCTACTTCTTTAGGAACACACTGATCTTTAGCTGGATTGGGCCAGAACTCATCTGGACACAATGTGCATTCATTAGAATCTAAAAGGAAGATAAAGGAGACATTTTTTATTAAATTCTATTTTAATTACAATTTAGGAAAAAAAAATAAAGAGGCCTGTTCTGTCAATTATCTGCACACCTGTTGTGTTAGAAATCTCTCCATCTGCACATGGCAGACAGTCAAAACAGCAGACAGGAAGGCCCTTCCTCCTGGCCCGTCTGGTGCCTGGTGGGCAGCTCTCACTGCACACAGACTGTGGGGGCTAATAGATGGATCATAAAAACAGCAGTTTTAGTGCTTGTGTGTAAATATAGACTCTGAGAAGCAGATATACTTTATGTGGGCTAGCACAAACAAGGATATTTGTTAGATTAAAAGTAAAATACATTTTAAATTACTTTTCTAGTCTCATAGTTCCAGTATAATGCATCTTCATCCAGTGTGAGCACCTTCCCTGATGCTGCTCCTTCATCCACCACACCAACTGTACGGACAATGATTGATCCATCAGAGCTCGGCTGCCAGTTCATCACATCATAGATGGCCAAAGCATCTCCATTCTCATCAAATGACACATGATCCCCAAAGCCTGTGGTGAAGTTTACCTTTTGTAGGTAGCGAAGCAGCTGTACAATTTGTGGATATAATAGGTGTTTTTGCTTTAATTTGTTTCTCAGTTTTATGTCACATTTTATTTGTGAACATATTTGAACCTTACCTGCCAGGGCTGCAGGTTGGTTATGTCAGCACAGCTGTTTCCACTGAATGGTCCTCTCCCCTCCTCACACTGCATCAGGTCATGAAGTGCGTGTGCCAGAGCATAAACTGTTTTGTACACATTATATGAGGCCCTCAGCTGTGATACATCTGTGTATGCTGTGTCTGTGCTGCTCAGATCCTCTTGCCCTGAACATATTTTTTCTCCTATCTCTCTTTCTCCTGTCTCGAACCTGCACCCGAACATGTTCTCCCAGAAAATTTTTACCATGTTGTTTTTTGGATCATTGTCAGGACGGAGGTGTAGCAGAAAATCACGAAGTCCCTGTATCTCTCCACGCCTAATGGCAATGCCCAGTGTTCCCCCAAGGTAAGGCAGGAGACGCTGAGTGTGAAACACAGGAGAGGTGGCCCAAGCTTCACTTGCAATCCACTGCCTACCTGTCACATTCTGTAGCGCTATCTCATCCATCAAAGGCAACACATAGGTTGAAGTTGCAAATACTACCACAACTTTAGCAGTAGAGGCCTGAATAATCCCCACTATATGTTGAATATCTCTGCGGTTGTTATCAAGGGGCAGAATTTCAGAAAAAGCAACACAACCTCCAAACAGCTGCACCTCTTGGTTAAAGGACTGAGCAGCATAGGTACCATAGTCATCATCACTGTAGAGGAGACCAACCCATGCCCATCCGAAATGTCTCAGTATTTTAATCATAGCCTGTACCTGGAAGGCATCGCTCGGGATAGTTCTGAAAAAGGACGGGTATTTCTTCCTGTTACTCAAACAGGAGCAGGTGGCAAAATAGCTAACCTAATGAGGGGAGAGAAAGGAAGAAAGGTTGTTATTAGTTGTTCTTCGAAAGAAAGTTATTAGTACTATACCATGTTCAAACTTAGAATTTTAATGAAGAAACAGATTTGTGATATTTGCACACAATTTTCCCTGCAAAAAAATGGTGTACATTAAATGTGTTTAAAATACATTATAAATACATTATATACAGTTCTGTAATTCAACTCTATCTTACTATAGGTACTCGAAACAGCCCCAGAACACTAGAAATTGCAATGGATGGAGTAGAATTTGAGTCTCCCACAACTCCAATGACAGGTGGAGGGCCGGTACATTCAAGGTTGGAGAGGGACTCCTCTGTCCCACTAACCAGAGCAATGGCAGCCCGGAACGCCATTCCTAGCATCACACAGTTGTCATAAAGATGGTAACCAAGAGTGATGTTTGGCAGCAGGTTGGGATTCTTATTGATCTCATCTATAGCAAAAACCATAGTCTGTGCCTGCTGGAAACTTGCCATATCAAATCTAGAAAAGCCAACACAAATTTAGACAATTTTAACAATTTCAATAATAAATATTTGTTTTGTTTTTTTAAAATATGACATAATTTGAGCAACTGACACATAATTCAGTAAGTACATGTGAAGTAATTTTTTGAGGTATATATACTATATATAACAAATAGTTTCTCATTATCTCTCTTCATGTTTTAGTCTGTTTTTGCCTGACTCCACACTCACTCATCACAGTATGGTGGCTCCGGTTCAGTTCTAAAGCTCAGCTCTGGAAACACTGTAAGAAAGTGAACTTCAAACAGGCCTCCGAGTATAAGATCTCCATCCTGATACATCCCATTCAACTTGAAGCGTCCCTGAAGCTGACAGGTACCTGAACTGAGGACTGAAGCAGCAGAGATACAGTTCAAGGACAGATACAAGCAAATGTTTAGAGTGATCCACATCTCTCTCAATCACCCATTCGGCTCACTCATTTATGATGAAGACTGAATGGGGTGTTACTTTAAAAGAGCAGGCGGTGCCAAGAAGTCATGTCTGGAAATTAGGACGTCACTCTGAGTCCCTCAATGGTCCTTTTTTTTAAATTAGCTTAAGAAATAGCAATTAGTACAAGCGGGCATTTGTTTGGCCTGATTATTTGTGATTTTTTTTAATTGACCGCACTGGATTTTTATTTTAAAGTGTCATTTAAATAAAGTGTCATTGAAATCTTTCTTAGTATTTTCTGAAACCTGCATAAGACAACCGCTGGTTGAAACTCATTGGTTTAGCAAAACAGGTAAATGATACTAAACTGAGCAGGGGAGTCTGGTTACTAAAATACATCTGGCTCAAATAAACACTTGACACTTGATACACCAAACAATTCAAGCTTTCTGTTTATGACTTTTTTTCAAAATGGCCTCTAGGTGACAGTCATGCACCTAATTCTTGCCTAGCAACAAAAGCAACTTCAGCATATTCATCATATTTCATCATTTTAGCTTGTCACTTTATTTTACATATGATGTTTTGATGGACACACACCCAAGCATAGCAATATAACAAATATTGCTGTTAGTTATTGTACTTAATCACTGTTTAATTTCCCTTCCTTGATATTTGCTACCCTAATATTTGGTGGTAATGAGCCTCTTAAATTTTTTTTTTATCTTTTAGAAGTCACTGTGAAGACAACGTATGAATGTATGAAATTCTGCTGGGTAAAAGGTACAGAGCTGAAAGGAAACAAACCCCCTTTTCAAGTGTCCCTGTACATGGGCCACCAGGATTACAGTGTGACGGTAAATCAAGGTCAGCTGTTAGTTTTGTTTTAAAAGTGTTTGCTATTATAACAAATCATTTCTGCTAAATAAAACACATACAAATTGAATATGCCAGCCAATGCATCAAGCTGTGATGACAGTATTTGTATCTCCTGATGTTTTGCTTCATAATTATAAAGAAAAAATCTTTAATTTGAATTTGCCCACAGGCAAGACTTTGACTATGCCTGGCATAGTAGGTAAAGTTTTGGACTGATTAATTTAAGCCTTGTAAAGGGTCACCCAATAAATGTAAGGAAGCCAATTTCAGAAAGACTAGCAATATCAAGCTAGCTTTGAAAGCATAAGATCCCACCCTCACTTTTGAGCACTCTCCAAAGCCATGCCTGCTCCAAAACATGAATGCACACATAATTTGACAGACAAGTAGAACATACTATTATTGCATTCGGACCGAATGCAATGATTGGACATTTTATGGTCCTGTGTCTTCCACAGTTGGTTAGCCTCAGTTAATGCACTAGCTAACTTACCAGTCACTTAACTATTTCCAGTAGCTATTGAGTACCAAGAAGCGAACGACAGGCTTTCCTAACTCAGCGAACTGCTCGCTCTCCTCAGGAGGCGGATGACTTTACTCACTTCGTGGACACGAATGTCCTAGCGCAAACCGGTGCTTCTGAATCAATGTCTGTAAATTATTTATTTTATTATTTTTTATTTTAAAGTATTTGTTATCGACTATTTCTAAGTGATGTTTTGGGCAGGGTAGGGTAACGTGTACTGTTTGCTGTTTTTACGAACACGAGCGCTGATAGATTTATGTTTACAGACAATATTCTCTGTTCTCCGCTCAAAGCTGGAGGTAAAAATACTACAAACATAGATGCACAGGTGTTCTGTTTTTTACTGGGCCTTGCAAAGTTGGTTCCAATTGATTGGCTTGGTCATCTGCATTTTTTAGGTCTGACTCGTGCTATGGTGAAATTGAATACATTATTAACTGTTTAATGGCTTCGGAAGCCATATGGAAGTCATAAGCTTCGGAAGCTCATTTCCACCACATGCTTGAGATATTTGACCAATCACAACGCACTGTTTCAGCTGGCCAGAGTACTCTGCGCTTTTCAGAACAATGGGCTTTGTAGAAATCACAGTATATGAAAAAAGTTTTAACCATAGTAACATTCTATTACACCCAATACACAAAAATTATCTTTGAAAATACAAAATATGACCCCTTTAACAAATGGAACCCTATTATAGTGTTACCGCAATACTTTTACAAATACTGGTTTATTTTAACATATACTAAGACAATAAACATATACTAAGACAATAACATATACTAAGACAATAAATTAACATTAGTTAATCGATTATAATCAAACATGAATTAACTTATCTTTAAACAATAAATGACGTAAATGTTATTTGTTGTCAGTTCATATCTGATGTATTAGCTAATGTTAATGAATTAAACTTCATTGTAAAGTGTTACTATAAAAGTTCTGTAAATTGCTCTGGGTAAAACATGTCTATTTAATCATTATAAAGACCAGGACTCTTGTTGAACCATTTGCTTTATTATGGTTTAATTTATTCATGAAAACTATAATGCACTCAAATTAAACATTTACTGTAATTTAGCTGGAGTCATTCACTAAACTACATTATATTCTGTTGAATGACACTTTGCAAGTTAGATGTTCTAAAACATGTATGCACAGAAATGGGGGAGCATAACAAGGAAACTAGTGTAAAGTGTCTTATTAAAATTGCTATAATAAGTTATCAGGACTATACAATAACCCAGATGATTCCTAATATATACATTCCAAGTGAATAAAGCCCTAAATTTCATTTGTTAACAGTTACAATCAAAAATGCAACCAGTAACTATTTATTTTGCATTGCTCTTCCCATTAAGGCTTTTTTAGTGTTTCTTTCTGGATGTAAGAGGATGATGTAGCACTTTGGGGCAAATATGGCCACCAGTAATCCAAAACTGGAAGCCAGAATGGCAAAAATCTCCACAGCCACTGCATATTTCCCTGGTGAACTGACATATGCTGGAACAAACGCAATCCACACAGCACAGAAGATCAGCATGCTAAAGGTGATGAACTTTGCTTCATTAAAACTATCTGGAAGGTTCCTTGCCAAGAAAGCTAATAGGAAGCTTACTGCTGCCAGAAAGCCAATGTATCCCAGCAGCATAGAAAAACCAGCCACTGAGCCAATAGCACATTCAAATACTATTTTGGAGCTGACATACTGGCTGTTTTTATGGGGTGTTGGAGATGCAGTTGTCAGCCAGACTGCACATATCACCACCTGGAGGGCAGTTAGGACCAAGACTGTACCTCTTTGTTGTGCTGCCCCAAACCATTTCATTGCTCCTTTGCCCTCTGGTCGAGATGACTTGAACACGGCTATTACAACCATAGTCTTGACCAGAATGCTGGAAACGCACAGGACAAAACTAATGCCAAACACAGCATGTCTTAACTGACACGTCCACACCTGTGGTTGTCCAATGAACAACAGCACACACAGGAAACATAATTTTAGTGACAGCAGCAGGAGGAAACTGAGCTCTGAGTTGTTAGCACGTACTACTGGAGTGTTGCGGTGATGAGCAAAGATGATCATCACAAGCCCACAGAAGCAGGTGCCAAGCAGGGAGACGGTGGTCAGAGAGATGCCCAGAGGTTCCTCATAGGATAGAAACTCCACCTCCTTGGGGACACAATGATTCTTTTCTGTATTGGACCAAAACTCATTTGGACATATTGTGCACTCAATTGCATCTGTTGGTTAGTGAGATAGAGAAGACAGAGAATAGTGCCTTTATAGCAAGGTGACACAAATTACAGACATATTTATGTGTTTAAAAATACATAGGGTTTGACTTTGTTGTCTATAGTTGCTTGCCTGTTGTAGAAGATACCTCTCCATCTGCACATGGCAGGCAATCAAAACAGCAGACAGGAAGGCCCTTCCTCCTGGCACGTCTGGTGCCTGGAGGGCAGCTCTCACTGCACACAGACCGTGGGGGCTAATGGATGGATGAACTGTTATATATACATGCATTCGTATATCATTGTTTTGTATTAAATGTTTAAATGGGTATCTGCACAAAGGATGACATCAGCTTAAAATGCTGGGGGCACAACATTTGTCAACACTTATCAGTGTATCAGTACTGTACTGTGTAGGGCATTGGCAAAGAATCAAAAAATACACTTTTCATTTTACTCTTAATGATCTTAGTATAGCTTTGTGTTGTAATAAAACTATAAGACAATCAAAACTGTATCTGACTTAAGGATCATATTAATATGCAATATGAATTACTTTTCTTATTTCAAAGTTCCAGAATATGGCATTCTCCTCAAGTGTGAGCACTCTTCCTATGGTTGCTCCTTCATCCACCACACCGACTCTGGTGACCTTTATTGACCCATCAGAGCTCGGCTGCCAGTTCATCACATCATAGATGGCCAGAGCATCTCCATTCTCATCAAATGACACATGATCCCCAAAGCCTGTGGTGAAGTTTACTTTCTGTAGATAATATACCACCTGCACAGTAACAGACAGTGTTTTATTTCTTTCTATATTGCATAAAAACAAAATATTTTCTGTGTGACTTCTATGTGAGTATTTGCAGTTCGTCTGCAATGCTGTATGTCTACACCTATGAGTCTCACCTGCCAGGGCTGCAGGTTGGTTATGTCAGCACAGCTGCTATCACTGAATGGTCCCCTCCCCTCCTCACACTGCATCAGGTCATGAAGCGCGTGTGCCAGAGCATAAACTGCCTTATACACATTATAGGCAGCCCTTAGTCCTGAAACATCAGTGTATACTGTATCTGTGCTGCTCAGATCCTCTTTCCCTGAACACATTTTTCCTCCTTCTATCTCTCTGTCTCCAGTCTCAAACCTGCACCCGAACATATTTTCCCAGAAGATTCTTACCATATTGTTTCTTGGATCATTGTCAGGATGGAGGTAATATAAAAAGTCATAAAGTCCCTGGATCTCCCCACGGCGGATGGCGATGCCCAGTGTGCCTCCCAGAAAGGGCAGGAGACGCTGAGTGTGAAACACAGGAGAGGTGGCCCAAGCTTCACTTGCAATCCACTGCCTGCCTGTCACATTCTGCAGCGCTATCTCATCCATCAAAGGCAACAGATAGGCTTCAGTAGAAAACACCACCACAACTTTAGCTGTAGAGGCCTTGATTACATCTACTATATGCTGAATATCTCTGCGGTTGTTATCACGGGGGAGCATTTCAGAAAAGCCAACACATCCTCCAAACAGCTGCACATCTTGGTGGAAGGACTGAGCCGCGTGGATTCCATAATCATCATCACTGTAGAGGAGACCAACCCATGTCCATCCAAAATGTCTCAGGATCTGAACCATAGCTCTCACTTGGAAGGCATCACTGGGGATAGTTCTGAAGAAGGATGGGTACTTTTTCCTATCACTCAAACAGGAGCAGGTGGCAAAGTAGCTAACCTTAAGAAAAGACACAAATGAGACAAAAAACACAAATCAGCAAGTCTTTAGTACTGTATTCAGTTAACACAGAATCAAACAACTGTTATTAGGATGTATTATATATTCTCTACAAAATTTTGTGTATTAGGATTTACTGAACAATAAGTAAACTGTAATGTAAATTTTTTTTATATATTTCCAAAATTTTCACGTCTTACCATGGGCATTCGAAACAGCCCCAGAACACTGGAGATTGCAATTGAATGAGTGGAACCAGGATCCCCCACGATAGCAATCACTGGTGGTGGGCCAGTGCAGTTGAGATTGGAAAAGGACTCCTCCATTCCACTAACCAAAGCTGTGGCAGCTCTAAATGCCACACCAAGCTTAACACAGTTATCATAAAGGTAGTATCCAAGGGTGATGTTAGGCAGCAGACTAGGGTTTCTATTGATTTCATCTAAAGCAAAAACCATAGTCTGTGCCTGCTGGAAGCTTGCCATATCAAATCTAGAAAAAGCAAGACAGAGGGTAATGTTTCATTAAAGAAGTAAGTAAACAAATAAATAAACATAATAATAACATTAATAAAAACTAGAATAAAAATAAAATTCTAAAGGAAATTTAAAATATTCATCTTAGATGGATCTAACATGAATTTAAATTTTTGTCTTTTGTACTGTAGATGTGTTGAGTAATGTTTTTAGGAGATACATCAATGATAACATTTAAACTCTTCATTTTATATGCATAATCTATTTTTAATGCTGATATTTGTTTCTGCAAAAAACAAACTAATTTAAGCAAGTTAATACTGCCAATTCAAAGATTATATGGAATTATTAAAAAGAAAAAACATAGCTCTTTGCTTGAATCTCTTTAAATTTGACTTTTACACTCATGCACAGATGTCCTTATTCCTTTTGGTTCCAGACTCACTGCTCACAGTATGGTGGTTCTGGCTCGGTTCTGAAGCTCAACTCTGGGAACACTGTAAGAAAGTGAACCTCAAACAGGCCTCCAATGACCAGGTCTCCATCCTGGTACATCCCGTTCAACTTGAAGTGTCCCTGAAGCCGACATGTGCCTGAACTGACGACTGACGCTACAGAGATGCAAGGACAGAGATTCAAGGACAGGTATAAACATATATGTAAAGTGATCCACATCTCTCTTTCTTTCAGAGGAGCTCACCCACTGGCATTTATAATACATTTTGTGTGGGGTGTTGCTGTAAAATAGCAGGCGGTGCTAAGTGGGCCTCCCAGGAAATCTTTGCATTCTTTATCGCCTTTTAATGTAGTTGGAGAATGGCGAATTGTGTATGATGACCTTTATTGTAGTGTTTAATTAGTTTTAATTGTGTTACTGATCTGCTCATATAAATAACTATAAAGTTAAAATGAGCCTCCCATTTAAATGAAAAGTCACATGTGGTGTAGTACATATAAAATATTATGCACATTTTAAAAGTATCACCACTTGTTTCCTATTTGTGCTACAGCATGCTTTGGATGAAATTATTACTACTATTATTATTACTATATGTGTGGAAAATAGTAATCCTAAAGAATTTGTAGGTGTGTTTAAACTTTTTGTCGTATGTATGTGCTGCCAAAGGAGATGTTTTATACCAGGCCGTACTGTGTAAATGTATTCCCATATTTTCCTGTAGATGGCAGCGTATTCCTAGATTTTCACTGCATCATCATGTACCTGTTTTGTTGTTGTGCAGAAAGATTTTCTATCAAAATAAGCATGCTGTAACACACTGACATTTTTCTGCCTTTGTTTACTCATCCTCAGACTACTGCCACTGTTAATGGACTAGCATCTTCTACTGTCAACAGACAGTGTTGATAAAGAATCAGTCAGTACATTGATGGCTTCTGAAAATTCTTTTTTTTGCCATCCCACAAAATAGTTCTTACAATATAGCTCAGAAGTTCTGTACTGAATTTTATTTAAAAAATTATGTTAATTAGGTATAGATTTTAATTATTAAACCTATACATATAATTATGTACAGTAATTACAGTAAAACAGTATTACAGTAATATGTAATGTAGATTTTTTATAGATTACTTGGCTGTCTGGGATGCTTGATTCTGATTGGCCATTCTGTTGTAATCATATTTATAGCAACTGTGTTACTCATCCTGAAAACAAATATTTTTTATATGGATGCACTTGTATTTTGTCTTTCTGTGGGTTTGACAAGAAAGCTAACTACATAATTTCAACTCAAATCAGTTCTTCATAAACATTTTTGTATATAAGTAGCCGTGTAATAAGTAGGGCAACATATTGTACAGTCAGATGAGAACTATCACAAAAATGTTCTCAGAGTGATACATTTATTTATTTGTGATAAGGATAGACTGACTTGTTATTGTATTACAGTGTTTGATAAGAGACTCACAGCTGTTAGCAAAAAACATTTGGATTGTCACAGTTAGTCATTTTAATGTAGTTTAACTTTGTAGAAATAAAATAAGTGAAAATAATTTATAAAATCAGTTACTTACAAAATGCAATTAGTTTTATTAAAGGCATGGTTAGTTAATTATTCCAGAGACATTTTTATTAGGCTGGTTAAGGGTCTCTCTAAGTAAAGTGGTGTAAATATATTTATATATAAATGTATCTTTTTTTAAAGAATCCCCAAAATTGCATTTGGTCCAATGCTTGTTGTTACAATTCAAAAAGATTGAAATGATAATTAAGATTGGTATAATCTCAATTAGCATTTGACAAAAACATGAAGGGATAAAAGGTATTTCATTGTTTATTGTTGTAACTGTAAATGATTCAGGGCTGTTTGTTCAAGTAAAATGGAATGCAAAACAATTAGCTTTGTGTGCCTCTTCCCATAATGGCTTTCTTAGTGTTTCTCTCTGGATGTACGATGATGATGTAGCACTTTGGGGCAAATATGGCCCCCAGTAATCCAAAACTAGATGCCAGAATAGCAAAAATCTCCACAGCCACTGCATATTTCCCTGGTGAACTGACATATGCTGGAACAAATGTGATCCACACAGCACAGAAGATCAGCATGCTAAATGTAATGAACTTTGCTTCATTAAAACTATCTGGAAGGTTCCTTGCCAGAAAGGCTAACAAGAAGCTTACTGCTGCCAACAGTCCAATGTATCCCAGCAACATAGAAAAACCAGCCACTGAGCCAATAGCACATTCAAATACTATTTTGGATCTGATGTATTGACTGTTTTTATGGGGTGTTGGAGATGCGGTTGATAGCCAAACTGCACATATCACCACCTGGAGGACAGTTAGGGCCAATACTGTACCTCTTTGTTGTGCTGAGCCAAACCACTTCATGGCACCCTTACTTTCAGGTCGAGATGACTTAAACACGGCTATTACAACCATGGTCTTAACCAGAATGCTGGAGACACATAGGACAAAACTAATGCCAAACGCTACATGTCTTAACTGACACGTCCACAACTGAGGCCGCCCAATGAACAGCAGCGCACACAGGAAACACAGTTTAAGTGACAATAGTAAAAGGAAGCTGAGCTCTGAATTGTTTGAACGTACTACAGGAGTTTTGCGGTGATGGGCAAAGACAACCATCACAATAGCACAGAAGCAGGTACCCAGCAGAGATGCAGCGGTCAGGGAGATGCCCAGTGGATCTTCATAAGATAGAAACTCTACTTCTTTGGGGATGCAGTGGTCTTTATCTGGGTTTGACCAGAGTTCATCTGGGCATGCTATGCACTCAGTGGAATCTGTATATGGAAAAGTGTGAGAAATATGAGCAGAGAAAACTGGAGATCAAGGAAATCAATTAGACAGTTTAAAGGGAATGTAATTTCAAAGCCTTAGGTAAATTGTCCTGAATGCTTTTTCAACACAAGCTTCCTGATGCATAATGATACATTCACAGTAAGTTTGCATGGCATTATGCGGCAGGTAGCTCACGCTTAAGCAATGGATTAGAGTTTATAATGTTGTAAATATTTTTCAGTTTCTTGCACAGACTAAGTTTAGCTTTAATTTATTGTTACAAGCCGCAGGGATTCAAGGCAGAGTAGGTGATTGGTTTGGTTTGAATGCAATGATGGAATATTCTACTTGCCTGTCAAACTATGTATGCATTCATGTGTTGGAGGAGGAACACATTACCCTTCCTTTAATTTTGTGCTGCCTGTATTTGTTTTACTGACAAAAACAGATAGCCTGAGGCTGGGTACATTAACAGTACATTATAATTTTTGAGTGCACTATTGCTTTAATGTATGGTAAAATGCTTTATTGGTTATAGTTAACAATACAACTTTAATTTTCAATAAACGATGTTACTCTTTACCGTTTTGCTATAACTGAATTTTCTCACCTGTTGTGTTAGAAATCTCTCCATCTGCACATGGCAGGCAGTCAAAACAGCAGACAGGAAGGCCTTTCCTCCTGGCCCATCTGGTGCCTGGAGGGCAGCTCTCACTGCACACAGACCGTGGGGGCTAAAGGATACATCAGCTGTTATATACATGCAAGCATTGATGTGTGTCTGTTATGTTACACAATATATTCAACATCGTACTGTTGACACTATGTATTTGTATTTCAGTTTCTTGTATTAAATGTTTATATATATTATATTAAAATAAATATCCACACAACAGATGACATTAACATAAAATTTGTATTACATTTCTAGTCTCAAAGTTCCAGTATAATGCATCTTCATCCAGTGTGAGCACCTTCCCTGATGCTGCTCCTTCATCCACCACACCGACTGTACGGACAATGATTGATCCATCAGAGCTCGGCTGCCAGTTCATCACATCATAGATGGGCAGAGCATCTCCATTCTCATCAAATGACACATGATCCCCAAAGCCTGTGGTGAAGTACACATTCTGTAGGTAATGGACCACCTGCACGGTTTACAAAACAGGACAGATTTTATATATATATATTGTCTTCATCTTTTTAGTGCAGTTTGTATGAATTTGCTGTACTCATGAGTTTACCTGCCAGGGCTGCAGGTTGTGTATATCAGCACAGCTGTTTCCACTAAATGGTCCTTTCCCCTCCTCACACTGCATCAGGTCATGAAGCGCGTGTGCCAGAGCATAAACCGCCTTATACACATTATATGAGGCCCTCAGCTCTGATACATCAGTGTATGCTGTGTCTGTGCTGCTCAGATCCTCTTGCCCTGAACAAATGTTTTCTCCATCACTGCCTCCAGTCTCAAACCTGCACCTGAACATGTTCTCCCAGAAGACTCTCACCATATTATTCTGTGAACTGTTGTCAGGGAGAAGGCGTAGCAGGAAGTCACCAAGTCCCTGGATCTCTCCTCGCCGGATGGCGATACCCAGCGTTCCACCCAGGACAGGCTGAAGCCGTGGAGCGAGAAGCACAGGTGAAGTGGCCCAGGCCTCACTAGCAATCCATTGCCTGTCTGTCACATTTTTCAACAGCATCTCATCAACAAGAGGTAATAAATAGCTTGAAGTGGAAAACACAACCACCACCTTTGCTGTAGAGTCCTGAATAACTCCCATTATGCGTTGTATTTCTTTGCGGTTGTTATCATTAGGCAGTATCTCTGAGAATGCCACACATCCTCCAAACAGCTGCACATCTTGGTGGAAGGACTGAGCCGCGTGGATTCCATAATCATCATCACTGTAGAGGAGACCAACCCATGTCCATCCAAAATGCCTCAAGATCTGAACCATAGCCCTTACTTGGAAGGCATCACTGGGGATAGTTCTGAAGAAGGAGGGGTACTTTTTCCTATCACTCAAACAGGAGCAGGTGGCATAGTAGCTAACCTGATAAGAACAGAGAGAGAAATGGGCAACAAATAAGTTGTCATTACTTTTACAGCAATTCTGTAATTGTGTTTACAAATATTTATTAAAACAAACATTATTATTGAAATTTGGTATAATTGACAATTCAGTAGCAAATCCATCAATAAACGTAACAAAAACAAAACTTTTAACCCATACCATAGGCACTCTGAAAAGCCCCAGGACACTGGAGATTGCAATAGAATGTGTGGAACCTGGATCTCCAATTATTCCGATCACTGGGGGTGGCCCAGTACAATTAAGAGGAGAGAGAGACTCCTTTGTCCCACTAATCAGAGCTGTGGCTGCACGGAATGCCACTCCAAGTCTTAAACAGTTGTCATAGATTTGGTAACCGAGTGTGATGTTAGGCAGCAGGTTGTGATTATTGTTAATCTCATTTATGGCAAAAATCATAGTCTGTGCCTGCTGGAAGCTTGTCATATAAAAGCTAAAAAAAATCACACAAATTAAGTTACTTTCAATAACAGACATCAACAGAAAAATAATTAGAAATAACCCACAATTTAAAAATAGTTTTTTTTTTCCTATATTGAGAGTTTGTGAATAAATACAATTAATTTAAATATATTTCAAAGTTTTATATCCTATAAGCAGTGATTGATTTCAGTGCTTTAACTTCTTTTAAGGTTTTTACTTGATTTCAGTTAGATTAGACTACAGTGCACTGACAAAAGACAGTGTACAGTGTATACGGAACAGTTTTTTAAAAACAAATACAACAAAACAATCCTTTCGGTTGTTGTGGTCCAGACTCACTGCTCACAATGTGAACAGTTTTTTTTTTAAACAAATACAACAAAACAATCCTTTCGGTTGTTGTGGTCCAGACTCACTGCTCACAATGTGGTAGTTCTGGCTCTGTTTTGAAGCTCAGCAGTGGGAATGCTTTGAGGTATTGAACCTCAAACAGACCACCGATGATAAGATCTCCGTCTTGGTACATCCCGTTTAACTTGAAGCGTCTCTGGATCTGACAGGAGTCTGAACTGGCCGTTAAAGCTACAGAGATATAGTTAGAAAACAGGAACAGGCAAATATGCAGAATTATCCACATCCCTTTCTCTGTAGGTGCCTCTGTATCTCTCTATAACACACTCACCCACTCGGCTCACTGGTTATCCTAATGATTGTGTGTGGTATTTTTTATAGTGCATGTGGTGCCACATGGGCCACTCTGCAAGTGAAGACGTCATTTTGCCATTGGGACTCTTCACTTTTTTATCATGTTAAAAGTATGGCAAACATTCTATTCTATATACAAGATATTATATCTGATTTTAGTAATAAAACTGATTTAGTAAGTATAAACTGATATATGATGAAATAAAACCAATATAGTCATTTTACCTCATTTAAAGTAAGTTAATATATAGTTATATTTATTATATTTATTAATAATAAATAATCTTGTTAACTTGTCGGTCTAGGCAAGACACCTATTACCTTTCTTTAAAACATTATGATTCTGTGATCTATAATAAATGAAATTATAAATATGATTAACAAAAGTTACATCTGCTAATTACTTCACACATGTGAAATATGATTTATAAATAGTGTACATTAAAACATTTATGAATGTTTGTACATTTACTTTGTTGCTATCAATCGTTAATAATTGCATGATCATCATCTACATTTGCCGATCTGAAATGATCCATCTCTATATTGAATAGTAAGGGCTGAAATAATTGCAGACATTTGTGGAGAATTGAAGGAATTTTAAACAGTGTTTTGTGATGAATATATTCATAGTATTGCTTTTCATTGTGGCCTGGTTTCCACAAGTTCCTAATAAAATGTGGTTAGAATAATGCATTTAACTTACTGCATTATTATGACTGGCTAAGGTGAAAAGGTCACGTGATGGAAGTCATTTTAAGCTTAATGTTGCATGAGGTTTCCAAAATGATTTAAAACATTCAAAAATGTTTTAATGTTATATTAAACGATTTAATAGATCAAAATTATATATGCTTATCAAATACATCAGTACATGTGTTAATATTTAAAGTAATATTTGTATTTGTAAGAATAATTTGATATTTATGCATTTGTGAGTTATATTTTGTGACTATATTTTATTTAGACTATATATTTAGATTATTTTGGCGTTTCATAAATCTGCAATAGAACATATCTGTTGCATCACACGGGTCTGATGCCCTCTGATAAGTAGTATTGAATCTGGAATCTAGATGGCAGTCATTACCTTGCTGTGTAATGCACCTGTGATCCATCACAAAGACCAGCCTGATTCTCCTGTGGTTATACTAAATCACACAAAAACTAACATACTGTCCATAGCTCAACATGTTATACTGTACACACATTCTGTTGGAAGCATGTTGCCTGCTGTCTTGGTCCGCACTGCCAAAACATACTGTAACGTCCTCCTCAGTCCAGCTTTTCCAAACCCTTTAATCATGACGTCACACCAGTGAATACAGTAAGAATTGATGACACATCACTGAATTATTGTGTGTGTGTGTCAGATGGAGGAGGAAAAGGGAAAGAAAGTCTCTCTCTGTATGTGTGAGTAAGTGAGAAAGATGGAGTGTGTCTTTCACGGTCAAAGCCATTGTTTTATTATGTATGGCAATACATACATAATAAAAAATATGAAATAATATGGCATGATGGAACTGTATTGAGGTCAGTATACCTGGAAAATGATTGGAAGATAATTTAATACCCTTGGTCAGCCAATCAAAATCAAGTGCCAATGTATTATTTCTATCAGTATTATTAATATAATAATTATTTAATCATTATTATTGTAGTGCTTATATTATGTAATCATATGTAATCATTTCATATTTTAAATGTGCATGCAAAGAAACAGACAGAGAAAATGTTCTTAATGATTTAATGAAACAGGTCAGACAATTAAAGCAAATGTGGGAATATCAGCCTTAAACAATTAAGTTAGCAATTATTTATTTTCAGCTGGTCTGCCCATTAAGGCTTTTTTAGTGTTTCTCTCTGGATGTAAGAGGATGATGTAGCACTTTGGGGCAAAAATGGCCACCAGTAATCCAAAACTGGAAGCCAGAATGGCAAAAATCTCCACGGCCACTGAATATTTCCCTGGTGAGCTGACATATGCTGGAACAAACGCAATCCACACAGCACAGAAAACCAGCATACTGAAGGTAATGAATTTGGCTTCATTGAAATTATCAGGAAGGTTCCTTGCAAGAAATGCTAATAGGAAGCTTACTGCTGCCAGAAAACCAATGTAGCCAAGAAGAATAGCAAAACCAGCCACTGAGCCAATAGCACACTCATAGACTATTTTGGAGCGGATATATAGGGTGTTTTTATGGGGTGTTGGAGATGCAGTTGTCAGCCAGACTGCACATACCACAACCTGGACAGCGGTTAGTACCAAGACTGTACCTCTTTGTTGTGTCGCCCCAAACCATTTCAAAGCAGCTTTGCCTTCAGGCCGAGATGCCTTGAACACGGCTATTACCACCATAGTCTTGACCAGAATGCTGGAGACGCACAGGACAAAACTAATGCCAAACATAGCATGTCTTAACTGACACGTCCACACCTGTGGTTGTCCAATGAACAGCAGCACACACAGGAAACACAGTTTAAGTGACAGTAGCAGGAGGAAACTGAGCTCTGAGTTGTTAGCACGTACTACGGGAGTGTTACGGTGATGAGCAAAGATGATCATCACAATAGCGGAGAAACAGGCACCGAGCAGGGAAGCAGTGGTCAGGGAAATGCCTAGAGGTTCCTCATAGGATAGAAACTCCACTTCTTTGGGGACACAGTGAGTGTTTTCTGGATTAGACCAGGCATCATCCGGACAAGCTGTACATTCAGTAGAATCTGTGAGAGACAAATAAAGTTGTCAAATGGTTGCGAATTTATGCACATAATATTCTTCACTTTTAATACTTGTATATTACTCCTCACCTGTTGTGTTAGAAATCTCTCCATCTGCACATGGCAGACAGTCAAAACAGCAGACAGGAAGTCCCTTCCTCCTGGCTCGCCTGGTGCCTGGAGGGCAGCTCTCACTGCACACAGACCGTGGGGGCTACAGGATACATCATCCATTATCAGTCAAACTGTACCATCATATTCATTTATAATGTAATATATTTAAATGTGTCATTTTTCTTTCATCATAGCTATGCATTGTATTTACACATATGCACTAAAGATGCCATTAACAGATAATGCTAATTACTTTTCTTTTCTCAAAGTTCCAGTATAATGCATCTTCATCCAGTGTGAGCACCTTCCCTGATGCTGCTCCTTCATCCACCACACCGACTGTACGGACAATGATTGATCCATCAGAGCTCGGCTGCCAGTTCATCACATCATAAATGGCCAGAGCATCTCCACTCTCATCAAATGACACATGATCGCCAAAGCCTGTTGTAAAATTTACCCTCTGTAGGTAATGAACCAGCTGTACATGTTAAAAAAAATTATTTATATATTTTTACATTCAGCATTTTGTGTAAATTTATAGTGTATTACATCTTTTTCTTGTGGGTCTCACCTGCCAGGGCTGCAGGTTGGTTATGTCAGCACAGCTGTTTCCACTGAATGGTCCTCTCCCCTCCTCACACCGCATCAGGTCATGAAGCGCGTGTGCCAGAGCATAAACCGCCTTATACACATTATATGAGGCCCTCAGCTCTGATACATCATTATATTCATTTATTGTGCTGTTCAGATCTTCTTGCCCTGAGCAAATGTTTTCTCCGTCACTGCCTCCAGTCTCAAACCTGCACCCGAACATGTTCTCCCAGAAGACTCTCACCAAATTATTTTTTGGGTCACTGTCAGGACGGAGGTATAGTAGGAAGTCACGAAGTCCCTTAATCTCTCCACGACGGATGGCGATACCCAGCGTTCCCCCAACAAGAGGTGCGTAACGTGAAGAATGAAGCACAGGTGAGGTGGTCCAAGCCTCGCTAGCAATCCACTGTCTGCCTGTGACGTTTTGCATCAATAACTCATCCATCAAGGCCAACAGATCAGTTGAGAATGCCACCACAACCTTGGCTGTAGAGGCTTTAATCACTCTCACTATGCGCTGGATGTCTCTGTGATTATCATATGGCATTATTTCAGAGAATGCCACACAACCTCCAAACAGCTGCATCTCATGGTGGAAGGATTGAGCAGCATAGATGCCGTAGTCATCGTCACTGTAAATAACGCCAACCCATGTCCATCCAAAATGTCTCAAGATCTGAACCATAGCCCGCACCTGGAAGGCATCACTGGGTATCGTTCTGAAGAAGGAGGGATACTTCTTTCTGTCACTCAAACAGGAGCAGGTTGCATAGTAGCTAATCTGATTCAGAAACACAGTGGAAGTGAAATGCACAAAGGTATGAGAGACATTAAAATATTTTTAAAAATCATTAAACATAAAAACGATAACACTGTAAATCAATATATTGCATTGTATAATGTATCCATAAATAATTGCCATTATAAATACAATAGCATAATATTGTTATTAGTTTAGTAATATATTAGTAGTATATTTGAAATATCATACCATTGGAACTCGAAACAGACCCAGCACACTTGAAACTGCAATTGAGTGTGTGGACCCAGGATCCCCCACAATTGCAATCACTGGTGGTGGACCAGTGCAGCTGAGGTTGGAGAGAGTTTCCTCTGTCCCACTGATAAGAGATGTAGCTGCACGGAATGCCACTACAAGTTTTAAACAGTTGTCATAAAGATGGTAACCAAGTGTGATGTTTGGCAGCAGGTTGGGATTTTTATTAATTTCATCTATAGTGAAAACCATAGTCTGTGCCTGCTGGAAGCTTGACATATAGAATCTAGAAAAAGCACATTTTAATGTCAACATTCAGTGACTTTGAAAGAATACATCTAACATATATATATATACTATCGGTTGATTCAAAATGTCTATTAAAATAAAAAAAGAAGAACTTGCTAATTAACTTGTTTTTGTATACCATACATAAAGAAACAGAGTATTACACATATTTCAGTGTGTGTAATGCACGCTGCATGTAATCAAATGTGGGAAAAAGGCAATGAAGTAGTTTTTTTTTAATCTCATTTAGCTTTCTTTGACACTCTTTGTTGACATCCTGTGTAATTTAGACTCACTCCTCACAGTGGGGCTGTTCCGGCTCCATTCTGAAGCTTAGTTCTGGAAATACTTTGAGATGCTGAACCTCAAACAGGCCTCCAATGATAAAATCTCCATCCTTGTACATCCCATTCAACTTGAAGTGTCCCTGGAGCTGACAGGAGTCTAAACTTGGGAGGAAAGCAGCTGAGATACAGGTAAAGACCAGATACAGGCAGATGTTTGGAGTGATCCACATCTCTCTCTCTTTATCGCTGTATGACCCAGTCATCCTCTTAATGCCCCTGTTTATTATAAGGACTGTGAACCAATTTTTTCTATAGAGCAGGAGGTGCCACATGGAGCTCCTTGGGAATGAATACGTCATTTTGGATAGATTTTTTTACTTTTTTGTCACAAATATTTTTGCCAAATCCTGGTGGTAAAATAGCACTTAAATATAAAATATATAAAATAAAATGTATATAACTATACTTTTTTTGCATTTTTGAATACATAGTTTTTATGGGTTTGCCATTTTTTGCCATTTGCCTTTTAGATAACATGACTGTATTTAATGGTAAGTGTATTTATTTTTGCAGTATGAATGACATATTTCTAAGAAAGGACATCCCAGTGAGAGATTTTCCTTCTTATATTTGGGGAACTTCTAGGAACACACACCACTATAAAATCTTATAGCAGTCTTAAATACTATGTAAATGATATTGCCTAAATATGTGATAGAAAGTAAGAACAACTTATGCATGTAAATTCAATAATTTGCAGCTAAGTAAAAATAAATGAGGTTATATTTACTAACTGATACTGTGTAAAGAGACCTGGGCTACTCAGAAATATGGTACAGCCTATTGGACATTTTTAAAGTAACACCAGCAGTTCTGTAGCTCATTTACACTAATAATTACAACAAGACTGTATTGTCTTCTGATGGTCAGTGTGTTGCACAGGAAATCATCTAGATGGCAGTCATGTGCCATCTCATGTGTCCATTATAGAGACCATCGTGTACCGCTTGTGGGTATCACAGGTCCTCTGATCATCTTCTAGAGGCAGTTCAATAATATATTAATTATATTATATTATTAAAAATTTATACAAGAATTAGGGCAGTCTGAAAGGAACAAGGGGTCAAGTCTAGTAATTGTAAGGTGTACCTAATAAACTGGCCAGTGATTGTATACAGGTATCTACAATGCATACATCTAAATATAAGTATATTAATAGTATTCATTTTAAATGATTAAATTAAATACTGATTAATTTCTAAATGAATCAAATTCTAAACTGAAACAATTCAAAAACTGTCTAAAGAGCCACATAAATCTGTGACAGATCCACATACCAGAACATAGCATTTAATATGTTTTATGTTTTATCATATTCAACAGGATTAACAAGACTTTGCTTAATGTAGGAAAGATAATTCAAGGCTGTTCATTAAAGATACTACAAGCAGGACAGTGAAACCTTTTTAAAACATTCAGCTTAATAAATCATATAGTCAACAAGTTAAACTATTTCTTTTCTGTGCCTCTTCCCATTAAGGCTTTTTTAGTGTTTCTTTCTGGATGTAAGATGATGATGTAGCACTTTGGGGCAAATATGGCCACCAGTAATCCAAAACTGGAAGCCAGAATGGCAAAAATCTCCACGGCCACTGCATATTTCCCTGGTGAACTGACATATGCTGGAACAAATGCAATCCACACAGCACAGAAGATCAGCATGCTAAAGGTAATGAACTTTGCTTCATTAAAACTATCTGGAAGTTTCCTAGCTAGGAAAGCTAACAAGAAGCTTACTGCTGCCAGAAAGCCAATGTATCCCAGCAGCAAAGAAAAACCAGCCACTGAGCCAATAGCACATTCAAATACTATTTTGGATCTGATGTATTGACTGTTTTTATGTGGTGTTGGGGATGCAGATGATAGCCAAACTGTACATATTACTACCTGCATAAAAGTTAGAACCACAACTGTGCCTCTTTGCTGTGCTGAACCAAACCATTTCATTGCACCTTTGCCCTCTGGTCGAGATGACTTGAACACGGCTATTACCACCATAGTCTTGACCAGAATGCTGGAGATGCACAGCACAAAGCCAATGCCAAACACAGCATGTCTTAACTGACACGTCCACAACTGAGGTTGCCCAATGAACAGCAGCACACAGAGGAAACAGAGTTTAAGTGACCATAGCAGCAGAAAACTGAGTTCTGAATTGTTGGCACGTACTACTGGAGTGTTTCGGTGATGGGCAAAAATGACCATCACAACAGCACAGAAACTGGTGCCTAATAGGGAAGCAGTGGTCAGGGAGATGCCCAGAGGTTCCTCATAAGATAGAAACTCCACTTCTTTGGGAACACAGTGGTCATTTTCTGGACTGGACCAAAAGTCATTTGGACATGGAAAACATTCAGCTGAATCTGTGAAAGACAGAAAAAACAGATAAAAGTTAAATATAATCGTAGAAACATTACACATTACTGATTTCTGTTAAAATTCTTTTTACTTTTTTAGATAGGAATTTTCTCACCAGTTGTGTTAGAAATCTCTCCATCTGCACATGGCAGACAGTCAAAACAGCAGACAGGAAGGCCCTTCCTCCTGGCCCGTCTGGTGCCGGTAGGGCAGCTCTCACTGCACACAGACCGTGGGGGCTGTTGGGGCAGCAACTTTTTAAAAATGTATGTACATTTATAATTGCATTAATAATGCAAATGTATTAATAATATTTTATCATTTAATATTTGAGCATTATGTATATTTCTGTCTGTAACTGCTTTAGTGTACAGTGTCAACCAGGCTTAGTAAACTGGTTTTAAAGAACAAAAAACATGGATCTTTTTTGGTACACATCAGCCATCTCATTTTTTGATGTTATACTAAAACTTACAAATACAATGTTAATTACTTTTTTTGTCTCAAAGTTCCAGTATAATGCATCTTCATCCAGTGTGAGCACCTTCCCTGATGCTGCTCCTTCATCAACCACACCGACTGTACGGACAATGATTGATCCATCAGAGCTCGGCTGCCAGTTCATCACATCATAGATGGCCAAAGCATCTCCATTCTCATCAAATGACACATGATCCCCAAAGCCTGTGGTGAAGTTTACCTTGTGTAGGTAATAAACCAGCTGTACAGATTACAAATATTACAATTTATTTATATATATATATATATATATATATATATATATTTTGTCTTCATCTTTTTAGTGCAGTTTGTATGAATTTGCTGTACTCATGAGTTTACCTGCCAGGGCTGCAGGTTGGTTATGTCAGCACAGCTGTTTCCACTGAATGGTCCTCTCCCCTCCTCACACTGCATCAGGTCATGAAGCGCGTATGCCTGAGCATAAACTGCCTTATACACATTATATGAGGCCCTCAGCTCTGATACATCAGTGTATGCTGTGTCTGTGCTGCTCAAATCCTCTTGCCCTGAACAAATGTTTTCTCCATCACTGCCTTCAGTCTTAAACCTGCACCCAAACATGTTCTCCCAGAAAACTCTCACCATATTATTTTTTGGATTGTTGTCAGGACGGAGGCGAAGCAGAAAGTCTTCAAATCCCTGAATCTCTCCTCGCCGGATGGCGATACCCAGAGTGCCCCCAAGTAGAGGCAGATATTGTGGAGTATGTAATATAGGGGTTGTGGTCCAGGCTTCACTTGCAATCCACTGCTTGCCTGTCACGTTTTGCAGCAACAACTCATCCATTAGAGATAACAGATCAGTTGAGAATGCTACTACTACCCTGGCTGTAGATGTCCGAATAACTCCTACTATTCGTTGAATATCTCTGAGGTTGTTGTCATAGGGAAGGATCTCAGAGAATGCCACACAACCCCCAAACAGCTGCATTTCCTGGTGGAAGGACTGAGCGGCGTAGATGCCGTAGTCATCATCGCTATACAGCAGGCCAACCCATGTCCATCCAAAATGTCTCAAGATCTGAACCATAGCCCGCACCTGGAAGGCATCACTGGGGATAGTTCTGAAGAAGGAGGGGTACTTTTTTCTGTCACTTAAACAGGAGCAGGTTGCATAAAAGCTTACCTAATTTAAAGTGACAGAAAAAGGAGGTGAGGAGAGAAGGATTAAAAGAAAATGCAAAGTGAAGCAAATTTCATGCTGTTCATGCTGCATCTCATAAGCAATATTGAAGAATAAAGCAATTCATTTTTCCAAGTAGTTAATGTTTTGCACTGTAAAATGTTAATATTAGTTTAAAGCAAAGCAAAGCAAATTATTTGGAAATGTATGCTTCTGTCATAAATATTCCGCACATATGCACAATTTCTTACCATAGGTACTTTGAACAGCCCCAGGACACTGGAGATTGCAATGGATTGAGTGGAACCTGGATCCCCAATAATTCCGATCACTGGTGGTGGCCCAGTACAGTTGATATTAGAAAGAGTCTCCTCTTTCACACTAATCAGAGCTGTGGCTGCACGGAATGCCACTACAAGTCTTAAACAGTTGTCATAGATTTGGTAACCGAGTGTGATGTTAGGCAGCAGGTTGTGATTATTATTAATCTCATTTATGGCAAAAACCATAGTCTGTGCCTGCTGGAAGCTTGCCATGTAGAATCTAGATAAAGCAACACAAATCTGATCATTTTATGAAATATGAATCGGGTTATATATAAGATAGAAATGAAATAAATTAGTCTAATACAAATACATTTATAAATGTGATTTTTTCCCCCTTATGCATTTAAACTTACTATATGAGTTAGCCATTTATTTCTGTAAATAGCTGTTATAACACATTTTCTGCTCTTAACACAATATCAGTTGGGTTGATCACACACATATTTAAAGAATAAACAAAGAATAAACATTGAAGACACACTGTTATTAACATTATTCTCTTTAAATATTATTTTTGTTTTGTTTTTCCACATTGTTTGCTTGACATAATTGTTCCTATTCTGCGCAGTCCAGACTCACTCCTCACACTGGGGCAGTTCTGGCTCCATTCTGAAGCTCAGTTCTGGAAATACTTTAAGATTCTGAACCTCAAACAGGCCTCCAATGATAAAATCTCCATCCTTGTACATCCCATTCAACTTGAAGTGTCCCTGGAGCTGACAGGAGTCTGAGCTGGGGAGGAAAGCAGCTGAGATACAGGTAAAGATCAGATACAGGCAAATGTTTAGAGTGATCCACATCTCTCTCTTCTTCTCTTTCTTATGACCCACTCAGCTACTGCATTGAATGACTCTGTGGGCTACAGTTTTATAGAGGAGGACGTGTCATGTGAGAATTATGTCTTTTACACATTTGGTGTGTTGAATGGCATCTAAGGCAGGGTGGGCAACTGTTTTTTTTTACATTGCTGCCATTGTCATAATGAGGCACAGTGTATAAATGTAAGATCATGTAGCACATTCATTTTTATGATTGCTTTTGTATGTTTACATAATAATTGCCAAAGTGACAAAGGAAGTCAGACCCTCCACTAAATAAATGTCTGAATTAGAAGCTTGCCAGAATGTCCTTTAGATAGAAATAATGTGTCGCTTTTCCTGGTCGCTTTTCAAATTTGTTCACTTTTGAACAAAAAAAACATAAGGAAACACTAGGGTTGTTTACTATATATTTGCAAGATTAAATACATAGTGTGTAAACTTCTCTGTCAGCTGTCCCTCATTATTAAATCTGTTTGTTTGCTTTTATTGTCCCTATTAGGGAAAACTAGATTAGCACTAAGGTGCTAAACTGATATGCAATCAATAAGAAAATTACAATTACACAACAACAAAGCAACCTGCATAAAAATCACGTTCTTTAATGAATTAAATATTAACCAATGGCCATAGACACAAACTAAGTCTTAATTTGTTTGTTCTTCACCCAGTAGCTGTAAAACAACAACCAGATGTAGGTTTTGCCAATGGTTGGAAAAATGGTGGTTGCCCTTTGCAATAGTAAATAACATGTTGTTGGACAAATACATTACAACACTCCCAGGAGGCGAGGCATCACAGTAAATCACATACATTCATGGTTAGCTATGAATTTTGATTCATCGATCAAATCTTTAGTTTATTGGTTTGATCTTCAAGTTAAATCGTTTGCCACTAGGTGGCGACATCGAATGCCTATTATGTGTGTAATTGGCGCGTCATTAAATCTTACGTCGAATATTACATTTACTAAACATTCACGATCAAAACACTCCTTACATCCTTTATTAAACGGGTTTCTGAAAATTTACTAAATAACTTGAAAATGTTAAATATCATTACGCTAAATGACAACTAAGCAGATAATTTCACCCTCGATTTTGTAAGCTGGTCATGGTTTTTACAAAGTTAATATTTACAAAGTAAATATTAGTTATTGACAACAGTAATAGCCTAAATATATGAATTATTATGAGCGTCAATAATGTCCAACAAAATGTTAATGTATGTGGTGATAAGTCGGTGATATAAATGTGTGATCCTTTGATCCGCTTGCATCTCGTGCACGTACTTCTACATCACTCGCTTTTTTTACGGCGCAAAAGGCCCCCTAATTTGAAAAAAATCCCTTAATTTAAAATAATTGGTCATTTCGCTTTAATTTACTGACTGACATTATTTTATCGATTCTTTATTAAATAACTTACAAATGTAAGAATAATCGTGAACAGAGCACAATGTTAGTAAGAGATGATAGTTACTGATTATTTACTGATTAGCTACTGACTTCTTGATTATTGACTAAGAATGAGCCCGCTAAGCTTCATGGTGAGAAATGAATCCTTAGTTAGTCTTAGCATAGCTAAAGATAGTTCGTTTATTGCGTGTCAGTGCATTTTTGATTGGTAAAGCCTTGTGTCGAAGTGATTGGTTACTTGATTTCTCAGTGTCAGGTGCTGAAGTACAGAGAATTTTAAGAAATGTAGCTAGAATATTGCATGGATTAAATATAGAACGCTAAATACATAAATGGCTCTTAACTCGACCCTTTGGACCAGACTTCCAAGGGGAAACATTAAATGCCAACTACAATCACTCATAAATGCAGTCTCAGGGATAATCTTTATTTAATGTCACGGTTCAGGCGTGAGGTGCCCAGTCTAATATGGAGGTCTCACTTCCCTTTGGGCCAGTTGTGGCCTACTGGTTAGTGAGTCAGGCTTGTAGTCAGAAGGTTGCTGGTTCGTTTCCAGAGCTGGCAGGTAACCACTGAAGTGCCTTTGAGCAATTGTTCCCCGGTGCAGTTGTGTTGCCAACACTGCTCCGGTGTGTGTGCGTGTGTTCGCAACTTGTGTGTGTTCACTCCTCACCAGTGATGGGTTAAATGCAAAGGTTACATTTCGGGTATGTGTTACCATACTGACAAATATGTCACTTTCACTTTTTTCACTTTGTGGTGCATTAGAATGCTGTTTTGGAACAGTGCAGTTATCTGTCTTTCTGTATTTTTGAGTATCTTTGAAAAAAATGACAGATAATTAGACAGAATTAATACTAAACAGAATTAGCAGTACAGATGAACACACCAGGTAAAAGTGAATGTTAATATAAATTTGTTATTTTTTTATAAGGTAGATGTTTTTATATTTAATGCTATATTACCACAAATTTAGGAGGATTAGCAAAACCTTTTATTGTAGGATTGATAATTGTGGAAAATTTTAATCAACTATGTTAAATAAAGCCTCTACAGTAAAACAAAAGAAACAATCATCTTGTAACAGTCAAATAATCATACAGTCAACAAGTTAAACTATCTCTATTGTGTTTCTCGTCCCAGTAAGGCTTTTTTAGTGTTTCTGTCTGGATGTAAGATGATGATGTAGCACTTTGGGGCAAATATGGCCACCAGTAATCCAAAACTGGAAGCCAGAATGGCAAAAATCTCCACGGCCACTGCATATTTCCCTGGTGAACTGACATATGCCGGAATGAATGCAATCCACACAGCACAGAAAATCAGCATGCTAAAGGTAATGAACTTTGCTTCATTAAAACTATCTGGGAGTTTTCTAGCTAGGAAAGCTAACAAGAAACTTATTGCTGCCAACAGTCCAATGTATCCCAGCAGCATAGAAAAACCAGCCACTGAGCCAATAGCACATTCAAATACTATTTTGGACCTGATATATTGACTGTTTTTATGGGGTGTTGGAGATGCAGTTGTCAGCCAGACTGCACATATAACCACTTGAAGGGCAGTTAGAACCAAGACTGTACCTTTTTGTTGGGCTGCCCCAAACCATTTCATTGCTCTTTTGCTCTCTGGTTGAGATGACTTGAATACAGCTATTACCACCATAGTCTTCACCAGAATGCTGGAGATGCACAGAACAAAGCTAATGCCAAACACAGCATGTCTTAACTGACACGTCCACACTTGTGGTTGGCCAATAAACAGCAGCACACAGAGAAAACACAGTTTAAGTGACCATAGCAACAGAAAACTGAGCTCTGAATTGTTGGCGCGTACCACCGGGGTGTTTCGATGATGTGCAAAGATGATGATCACAAAAGCACAGAAACTGGTGCCTAATAGGGAAGCAGTGGTCAGGGAGATGCCCAGAGGTTCCTCATAAGATAGAAACTCCACTTCTTTGGGAACACAGTGGTCATTTTCTGGACTGGACCAAAACTCATTTGGACATGGAAAACATTCAGCTGAATCTGTGGAAGAGAAAATTAAAGGAAGAAAGAGAATAGATTGTATATAGATTGTAAAGTAAGATTGTGGTGACCAACAATATACAAATATCTCTGTTTATTAACATGAAATACATTATTTAATGTTTAAAGTTGAATTTGAATATGTTCCCACCAGTTATATTAGAAATCTCTCCATCTGCACATGGCAGACAGTCAAAACAGCAGACAGGAAGGCCCTTCCTCCTGGCTTGTCTGGTGCCTGGAGTGCAGCTCTCACTGCACACAGACCTTGGGGGCTGATGGGACATTCTCTGTTATAACTCATTAAAATAAATTTGTGCCTGTAATTTTTTTAGTATACAGTGTCCACTAAGGCCAAAACCTGTTTTGAACATTGAAAACATGTCAATTGTCAAATTCATTATATAACGTTTTCTTTGAAAAGCGTCAGCTAAATGACTAAATGAAGTAACTCGACTACAAAAGGACTAACTACAAATCCATATGCATTATTTTCTAGAAGTTGTTGCTGTTAAGAAACAATGTTTATTTCAATGCATATTAGAAAAACATAAAAAACAGATCAGATTTTAAAATTATTTGTTGAGGTTGCATTTACTATAAAAGTAAATAAAGGTAAATCAGTTGTTTCAATGGGCTAATTCTGTTTTTGGTAAAAATTAAGACTAAACATTCATATGTAATTTTAATTACTTTTTTTGGTGCATAGTTCCAGTATATTGCATTCTCATCCACTATCAGCACCTTCCCTGATGCTGCTCCTTCATCCACCACACCGACTGTACGGACAATGATTGATCCATCAGAGCTCGGCTGCCAGTTCATCACATCATAGATGGGCAGAGCATCTCCATTCTCATCAAATGACACACGGTCTCCGAATCCTGTGGTGAAGTTCACGTTTTGTAGGTAGTAAACCAGCTGTACAATTATAGAAAGTAAAGGTATGTATGCAATTTTGTAATTTGAATACATTTGTAATACATTTATTCCTTTGTTTTCTCTTTTATGTATGTAACTAAAACATGTACGTCTTACTTGCCAGTGCTGTAAGTATGTCATGTCAGCACAGCTGTTATCACTGAATGGTCCTCTCCCCTCCTCACACTGCATCAGGTCATGAAGCGCGTGTGCCAGAGCATAAACCGCCTTATACACATTATATGGGCCCCTCAGCTGTGATACATCAGTGTAAGCTGTGTCTGTGCTGCTCAAATCCTCTTGCCCTGAACACACATTACTCCATTGTTCTTCTTTTTTATCTACATTTTTACCTTCATCTTCAAACTTGCACCCAAACATGTTCTCCCAGAAGATTTTTATCAAATTCTTGTTTTGTTGTCAGGACGGAGGCGTAGCAGAAAGTCATGAAGTCCCTGAATCTCTCCACGTCGAATGGTAATGCCCAGAGTGCCCCCAAGTAAAGGCAGATACTTTGGAGTGTGCAGTACAGGTGTTGTGGTCCAGGCTTCACTTGCAATCCACTGCTTGCCTGTCACGTTTTGGAGCAGCAGCTCATCCATTAGGGACATCAGGTAATTTGAGAATGCTACTACTACCCTGGCTGTAGATGTCTGAATAACTCCTACTATTCGTTGAATATCTCTGAGGTTGTTGTCATAGGGAAGGATCTCTGAGAATGCCACACATCCCCCAAACAGCTGCATTTCCTGGTGGAAGGACTGAGCGGCATAGATGCCATAGTCATCATCGCTATACAGCAGGCCAACCCATGTCCATCCAAAATGTCTCAAGATCTGAACCATAGCCCGCACCTGGAAGGCATCACTGGGGATAGTTCTGAAGAAGGAGGGGTGCTTTTTCCTATCACTCAAACAGGAGCAGCTTGCAAAGTAACTTACCTAATTTATGCGGCCAAAAAGCAAAGATTGCAGAAAAAGGAGGTGAAGGGAGAATTTAAAAAAGTTGTAGTAATTTTACACAGCAAAAACGAGTTACCCAATTTTCCAAACAATGCAATTATTTCTACAATAAATGTAAAAAATCATCTCCTACCATAGGTACTCTGAACAGTCCTAGGACACTAGAGATCGCAACAGATTGAGTGGATCCTGGATCCCCAATGATTCCAATCACTGGTGGTGGCCCAGTACAGCTGAGATTAGAGAAGGTTTCTTCTTTTGCACTAACCAGAGCTGTAGCAGCACGCAATGCCACTCCAAGTCGTGAACAGTTGTCATAGATTTGGTAACCAAGTTTGATATTCGGCAACAGGTTGTGATTATTATTGATCTCATTTATGGCAAAAACCATAGTCTGTGCCTCCTGGAAGCATATCATGTAGAATCTAGAAGAAGCAACACAGATTTAATCATTTTATAGTTCTAACAGGATACAGTATATTTGTAATATACATTTAAAATAAGATTATTTCGGACTAACTTAATTATAAATAAAGATCCCTATGCATTGTTATTCACAGTAGTAATACAGTAATCAATTTCACTACATAGTTGTCAAATGATTTTTCTGCTCTGAACAGTTGACTGGATTAAAGTTTAAAATTCACAAAAAAGCACTGTGAACTAGTTTTATCATCTTGTCATTATCATCCATTTCTCATTTTTGTTTTTGTTCAAATGGTTTGCTCAGCAAAGTTATTCTTATCCTTCGCAGTCCAGACTTACTCCTCACACTGGGGCAGTTCTGGCTTCATTCTGAAGCTCAGTTCTGGAAATACTTTGAGATTCTGAATCTCAAACAGGCCTCCAATGATAAAATCTCCATCCTGGTACATCCCATTTAACTTGAAGTTTCCCTGGAGCTGACAGGAGTCTGAGCTGGGGAGGAAAGCAGCTGAGATACAGGTAAAGACCAGATACAGGCAGATGTTTAGAGTAATCCACATCTTTCTCTCTTTATCTCTGTATGTCCCACTCACCATTTCAGTGTGTCCCAATTTATTATATGGTCTGCTTACATTTTTTTATGTAGCAGGAGGTGCCAAATGGAGCTCACTGGAAAACAATGTGTCCGTTAAAAAAAGAATATTTCAAAATATTATTGGTTTATGACAATTTAGAGTTAATTGTGGTTAACTATTGTGTGGCTTGCTTTGGTATCGTTCAAAAACATTTCTTAAAAACATTTTTGACATTTGTTATTGACATTTTTACTATATATGACGTGCTACTATATCAGTATAGCCTAACCTGTAGTTACTCATACATACATTTACTTAATGAGCATGTGTTATAGACAACATACTATATACAGAGAACATTGCATTACATTTACTAATTGCATCAAAGCGAATTCAAAATAGGTTGTTATTACTGGTTGATATTGGGTAAAGAGACCTGGCCTAGTCTGATATACATTAAAGCCCATTTGAAAATTTTAAAGTAACACTAGTTCTGTAACCAATTTTCAGTTTTTATTTTACTGCCTAATACAGCAAAGTGACATCTGAATTATGCTTTCTTCTTAGTCAAAAAAATAATTGATTTGTAGGTCATGTATTTTTCAATGTCTTGCATCATATTGGTATGACTAATATGGCCATAATTTGTCTCATCATTTAAATTTTAATGTTGTTTTCTTCTCCTTGTTTAATGAAAATAAGTAAAATGCCATAGACACCAATTTAATTGTTACTGGGGATAACTACAACATGTAAATGCGGTATTTTGCTAGCCACCGCTATTGTCAAAAAATTATTTGTGTATATAACTGTTTTTTTACATTGGATTATTTTCATCTGTACGCAAACGTTTATAAAACATTTACATTTAGACAGATCATCGGGATTTGATAGACTTCTTTAGTAAATCTACAGTTATACACATGACAACTTTTAGCTTTATTTTGTTCCCTGCTTAGTCACAACAGTGTGATGTTATGGCTGCAATTAGTAACATTATGCCTCATCGCTTTTTGTTCTCAGTGCCTGACATATTATCAAATATAATTGTAACAATCAGTTTTCCATCAATAATTATCTATAAATTATCAAAATAATCATCAACTCTGTTTATATCCAAAACAGTTACAAATTGCAGCTTTAATGTGCCAGAGGAGAACTGGCCCTCCTTGTCGAGCCTGGCTTCTCCCAAGGTTTTTTCTCTATCTATACATCATTGGAGTTTTGGTTCCTTGCCACTGTCGCCCTGTTGGCTTGCTTGCTGAGAGACTGCTGACATCTAACTTAGCCTAGGGTTTTGTAATTTGTAAACGTCTAATATTTTATTGTATATATTTTATGTATGTATGTATGCATGCTACTTTTAGATGTTGTGTAGTTCATGGTACTATTGCAAATCCCTTTCTGAATTGAATTTACAAGATTTATATAGCAGATGCCTCCAAATCGACTTAAAAATCAGAAGAAAACAGTAAAGTGATTTATTATCAGGAGACAGTACATTGCCTATTCTGTGGAGGATGCACGCAAAACTGTCTTAGAATTTGAAACAAGGTATCTTAGGAAGCTAATTACAGTATGACTTACCATTAAGAGTATTAAGACATCTATGACGCCTTGTTGAACAGAGTAATTATAGTCTTTGAGTTGTGTGTTTCCATTTATTGACACAAAAACACGGTTCAGAACTGTAAACACATGTCACATGTAAAAGGATTTTGTTAATGAGAATGAATGAAACAAATTCATTAAACACCAGTAGAAAGAACTTCTGTGCAAATTGTTAATAAATCTAAACTTATTTAAATGATTGAATTGTCATAAATGTAACCATTAATACAATTAATTTTTTTTCAACATTTTTAGAAATATTCTGCAGATGCTTTTATATTTTATGCAGATGCTATGCTTATGTTTTATGAATAAGGCCTAAAATACACAAAAAGTACCTCTTAGTAGATTAGTAGAATTTTGCAAACCAAAGAGAAAAATGCTACAGTTGGAGCTTATTTAACTACAAACAATAAGCAAAATAATCAGGACAATTTATTGCTAGGTAGGCTAACAAGAACTTTTACTGCACCAACATGCATCAAATCATATGTCAAGTTGCAGTAAGCAGTAATGACACAATGTCACTAATTGGTATTACAGAATTGTATGTCAGCATTATAAACTACTTTTATGAGGATGCTTTTTGCATTATGGCTTTTTTGGTGTTTCTCTCTGGATGTAAGATGATGATGTAGCACTTTGGGGCAAATATGGCCCCCAGTAATCCAAAACTGGAAGCCAGAATGGCAAAAACTTCCACAGCCACTGAATATTTTCCTGGTGAACTGACATATGCTGGAACAAACGCAATCCACACAGCACAGAAGATCAGCATGCTAAAGGTAATAAACTTTGCTTCATTAAAATTATCTGGAAGATTTCTTGCCAGGAAAGCTAACAAGAAGCTTATTGCTGCCAGCAGTCCAATATAGCCAAGCAGCATGGAAAACCCAGCCACTGAACCTATAGTACACTCATATACTATTTTAGAGCTGGCATATTGACTGTTTTTATGGGGTGTTGGGGATGCAGATGTCAGCCAAACTGCACATATGACCACCTGGAGGGCAGTTAAGACCAGAACTGTGCATCTTTGTTGGGCTGCTCCAAACCATTTCATTGCTCCTCTGCCCTCTGGTCGAGATGACTTAAATACGGCTATTACCACCATAGTCTTGACCAGAATGCTGGAAACACATAGGACAAAGCTAATGCCAAACACAGCATGTCTTAACTGACACGTCCACAACTGTGGACGGCCAATAAACAGCAGAACACACAGGAAACACAGTATGAGTGACAGCAGCAGCAGGAAGCTGAGCTCTGAATTGTTGGCACGCACAACTGGAGTGTTGCGATGATGGGCAAAGATAATCACCACCACAGAACAGAAGCAGGTGCCGAGCAGGGAAGCAGTGGTCAGGGAGATACCCAGGGGATCTTCAAAAGATAAAAACTCCACTTCTTTAGGGATACACTGATCATTTTCTGGATTGGACCAGAATTCATCTGGACACAGTGTGCACTCAATAGCATCTGAGGAAAAGACAGAAAGTTCAAGACATTTAAAATAATTCAATTAAACATCAGATTAAAAGATTAGATCAGAGATTGTTCTTTCCCTGTCAATTATCTCATCACCTGTTGTATTAGAAATCTCTCCATCTGCACATGGCAGACAGTCAAAACAGCAGACAGGAAGGCCCTTCCTCCTGGCCCGTCTGGTGCCTGGAGGGCAGCTTTCACTGCACACAGACCGTGGGGGCTATAGGATACATAATAAAAAAATGCACTTGTCTATGAAATATAGGCTTTGAAAAGTAAACCTTTTTAGTGACCATTAATCCCATTGATACTATAATGCTGGGTAAGTGGTTTAGAAGACTGAAAATAAAATGCAATTGTAATTACTTTTCTTGTCTCAAAGTTCCAGTATAATGCATCTTCATCCAGTGTGAGCACCTTCCCTGATGCTGCTCCTTCGTCAACCACACCGACTGTGCGGACAATGATTGATCCATCAGAGCTCGGTTGCAAGTTCATCACATCATAGATGGGCAGAGCATCTCCATTCTCATCAAATGACACCCGGTCCCCAAAGCCTGTGGTAAAGTTTACTTTCTGTAGATAATGGACCACCTGCACAGGTTACAGACAGGACAGGCATGTCATTATATTTTTTAGGTGTATTTTGCATATTTGTGTATTAGATTCGTAAACACAGTATGAGTGGAAACACACTGTAGAGGAGACCAACCCATGTCCATCCAAAATGTCTCAAGATCTGAACCATAGCCCTCACCTGGAAGGCATCACTGGGGATAGTTCTGAAGAAGGATGGGTACTTTTTCCTATCACTTAAACAGGAGCAGGTGGCAAAGTAGCTAACCTTAAGAAAAGACACAAATGAGACAAAAAACACAAATCAGCAAGTCTTTAGTACTGTATTCAGTTTTCACACAGAATCAAACAACTGATATTAGGATGTATTATATATTCTCTACAAAAATTTTGTCTATTAGGATTTACTAAACAATAAGTAAACTGTAATGTGTTTTTTTTATGTTCCCCAAAATTTCACCTCTTACCATGGGCATTCGAAACAGCCCCAGAACACTAGAGATTGCGATACAGTTAGTGGAACCTGGGTCACCAACAATCCCAATCATTGCTGGAGGGCCTGTACAGTTAAAATTGGGAAAGGACTCCTCTGTTCCACTGAACAAATTTATTGCAGCCCGCAATGCCACTCCTTGCTTCATACAGTTATCATACAGATGATAACCAAGTGTGATGTTAGGCAACAGGTTAGTACTATTATTGATTTCATTTATGGCAAAAGCCATAGCCTGCGCATGCTGAAAGCCTCCCATGTAGAATCTAGAAAAAGCATCACAAATGCTGGTCAATCTGTAAAATAATGAATTCACTAATGCACAATAAAGTCTCACAATATGAACTTTTTGTCCTTACATAATTAGAGTTGTCACAATTTCAAAAGCAGTTATTTTAGTAAATTTCATTAGCCAACAAGTAAGCAAAAAAAATGAATAAGTGGACAATCAAATACAAGTCAATGAGATAATAAATTGTATTCTGAATATGCCTCTTTATGTTTCCTCATTTTCTTTCTATTGTCCTGGCTCACCGCTGACAATGTGGTTGTTCCGGTTCTTGTTTAAAGTTCAGTTCTGGGAACACTGTAGCGAGATTAAATGCAAACAGGCCTCCAATGATAAGATCTCCATCCTGGTACATCCCATTCAACTTGAAATGCCCCTGGAGCTGACAGGAGTCTGAGTTTGTAATTGAAGCAACAGAGACACAGTAAAAGGACATATATAGACATACAGGTAGAGTGAGCCACATCTCTCTCTCTCTCTCTATCTCATTAATGTATGACAAAGATTGTGTGCAGTGCTAATTTATAGAGCAGGTGGTGCCACACAGACTTCTCAGATGTCACATTACGATGGATCTCTTTGTTTTTTCTTTTTAATTTTTTTTTAATCATAGACCATATATTGTTATATCACATATTTTTTATTATATGAGTAAACTGTTGTCTACGTTTATCACCTTCTAGAAAAATAATATGATGGTGGTTAAAAAATGCAAAGTAGATTTTCCCAATGTTTTTATACATTTATTAATCACCCATATGCTGTAAATGAAACCGTATGCTGTAAAAAGGGCATTTTGGGTCACATTTAAAAAGCCTAACAGTGGCTTTTGCACACTGATGAACAGGTAATGTGTTTACCTATAGGGAAGTGTACACCCTAAAATGTACAGTAGATGGCAGTCACTTCATGATGGGCTCTGTATCTGTCATTTGTCACTTCATCACTAACCACAGAGACCTAAATATATCTCATACACAAGCACACACAGACATATGGACATTACGGACTGTTCTTCAACAAGCAGCACATTTAGATATTGTTATTAACTGTAGTCCCAAAAATTGTCATTATTTTTACATACACCCTTTTCAGTGTTTCTAGAACAATGACAAACTAATGTAATCCACTGAGCACAGAAGGCCAACGTAAGAAATTTGCTTTATTAAAATGATCTAGAATGGTAACAAGAAGCCCACTGCCAGCAACCTTTGATTGATGCCAGCAGTTTGATTCCCAGACAACACATGTACTGACCTTTTTGACTTTAATAAAATGGTGTAATAAAATGACTAAAATGATTTAAGATGTTGACATAAATAAAACATTTCAGTGTGTTAACTTAAATTGTAAAACCATGCTTTTAAAAATTATTTAATCATTAGTCTAACCAATGAGTACAGGCCTGAACCATTTCATGACATTACTTCCTGGAAGTGTGGCCTTGAAGGCCATTAACACCACTATTGTTTTCCCCAGAACACAGGAGATACAGAGAACAAAAGTGATCCCAAACGCTGTGTGACGTAACATCCAGGACCATTCAGTTGGGGGACCAATGAAAGTAAGTGAACAGAGAAAACACAATGAGTCAATGAGAAGAGAAGCAGTAAGCTCAGCTCTGAGTTGTTGGCTTTTACTATAGGAAAGGCCCTGTTTTTGTAAAACACTAAAGCCATGCTCATAGCCACTATAGAGCCAGCAACAAATAAAGCAGCGAGAATAATCCCAAAGATCTCATCCTATGACAGAAACTCCATTGGCTTGGGAAGACATTTACCCTTTTTCTTTCTGGGCCAGTACTCAGGTCGACATGTGTGACAACGTAAAGAATCTGTAAAATTATGACTTGCTGCTTTATGAACCATTGTAACAAAGAAATATAAGATCAGACTTGGTTTTTAAAAAGACCAAATCTGTAGCTGAAAATCAAAGTAGCATGTTTTCATACATGATGAACTGACTCCAAACTCTGGTGATGCACACACTGTAACAAATTGCTGTATTTTTTACAGCAGAATTGTACAGAAACTTACTGTTTTGCCATTTTACAATTTCTTGCTGTAATTTGCAATGCATTATGGGTCATACAGGGTTTTACAAGTGTTAACTGTTTATTTC
>JAZGTJ010000325.1:0-60455 GCA_036877575.1 Botia almorhae
CATAATCATACAGTATGATCAAATATTGGGGGGGACAAATTGTCCTTCTTTGAATATTGGGGGGGACGTGTCCCCCTGTCCCCCCATAGAATTACGCCTATGATCATTTGAGCTGTCATGTTTGATTTTACAGGAACAGACTTCAACAAACGTAAAGAAAAGTACAAGTAAGCTGCAATTTTATTGTTCAAACAGAGATGGCGACAGAGACATGGCGACAATTTGTTTTTACTGTTTATTTTGGTTATAAATCACTTTTATTGTGTCTTAAATTTTTAAAGCCACAATGGTTTTCAAAATGCTTTTTAGGATTAAACGCCTGTTTATTTGTGGGGGTGAATGTGTTTCTTGAGTGAAAGTTAACGGGCTGCTGTTGTTGACCCTGTTAACTGTGATTTTAAGCTCAATGCTGACGTTAACCTGCCGTGATGATGAATACAAAGCAAAACAAGTTGTAGGGGAATGTTGGAACAACATTCTCGGTCATAACTGCCATGTAGGAGCGAGGACTGTAGCGGTGATGTCTGCAGGACCAAACCTGACGGTTATTAAAGTGAGAGTCTCTGATTACAGACGGGTGCTGCTCACTGGATCACGACTGTCAGCTGTGCTCTGCCTTAACCCTAATTTCATTTAAGTAGCAGAGTTTCCCAGCACCCTACAGGTAGTACCCAACTAACAATTTTAACGTTTCCATTAAGTAACAGAAAAGTTAAAAATGGTATTTTGAATGTTTAAGGAACTTTTAGAACATCCAGATTTTAGACATTGTATGAACAGTTTTCGAATGGTTCTAGGAATATATTGGTTATAATAACATATGTTATTAACACATGTTGGCCACAACATTCAAAGAATGTTCCCTGTTAGCTAGGAAAGTGGCACTTAAACCTAAAGTCCAGCTTCACCCCGAGACGTGCTGCACCAGGTCCTCACAGCTTCCTTCCACATAGACAGGTTCCCTTGTAGAGGTTCCTTTGTGTGTTCCACAGTCTTCATTACTCCAGAGTCACATGGCTACTGTTTCCATGGCACTGGTTGCCATGGTGAGAAAGAGCCAGCATTCAGACCATTATGGGTTTGCGCCATTAACCAACAGTACTAATGTGTACATGCTGAAGGGCTTCATTAAAGGAAGAGAAAGTTTTACGTTTCTTCAAATTCCATTTAAAGTTTCTGCTCGTCATGCATCACAGCTGTTCGACAAGCCCAGAGCATTTCAGCAGAACGACAAAAACAACTCATAATTACCAAACACAAAACCCAACTCATTATAACAGCACAAACAAAATGAAGAGCGTTTAACAGGAGGAACACTTTAGTTGGACAGCTGATTACTGCGAAAATCCCAGATAACAGGGAACGTTTTCAGAACGCTGGCTAACGTTTCCTATAGCTTTTCTTTTCATAATAGTTTTCATTAACGATAATAACCTTGATGTGAATGCAGTCGCTTCTAGCTAGACAACAAACTCAATTTCATGCAACGTTGCGTTTGGATTGTATCAGAGCGCATGTATTCATTATGCAACTCAAGTTCATGCGTTCTCAACGGCTGCTGCAAGAGGCGCATTAATGGAGTCTGCATCTACAATCAGTTTCTATTACTGTCATGGTGAAGCAACAGTTTGAAAAGTATCTTGCTGATCGAGCCAGTAAAATGTTTAACATGTATCTAGCTAGCTAACTGAACAATACCAAAACCGGCTTTAGACGGTAACTCTGTCGCCCCCTTGAGTACTGGAGGTCCTTACTGCCACAGCAAGAAGACGAGTTCAAATGTTACACTGCAGCCCTGAGCTACAGATAATTCAGTCTGAAACTCACTGACAGACTTAGATTTTACTCGGCCTGCTATTCTGCTAGCTCAACTCACATGCACACAGTGATTCAGAAAGCACCAGAATCACCTGTTTGAATGAGAGAGAGCAGGAAGAGGAAAAAGGGGAAGAAACAGAGACATGCTTGAGAAGAAAAGAGAAAGTAAACATTTTTTTAATTGAATTATTATTGTGGTCTGTAGGGAAATGCTTAAATATTGCCTAAATATTGTACTAAATATTGTAAATATAAGACTTTGGGTGCTGTTTTTATAAAAAATAATTCTCATTCAGATTCTTCAGGTAATCTGACATAAAATTTTACATAATTAAAAACATTAAAAATAGTGATATCAAATATTCAATACTCTGATTGATTTACCCTAGAAAACAGTGTGAATTTATACAGCTGAATGAAATTTTGAAAACATCCAGAAAAATGAAAAATAAAATATAATTTTTATGTCCTGTTGTTTATTTTATTTTGTCAAGCTTAAATGTCAACCTACATCAACAAATTTCATGGGGTGAAATTTATTTTTTGTATTATTTTTTCTGAAGGTTACTTTTAAAGTTCTCTAAAAAAGCTATTTACACACAGATTCATGAGGTAAGGTTTTGGTACTCCAAGGGAGCAATGGGACAGGAAGAGGAAAGAGGCTTAACTGTACATCATTATCACAAATTACATAAATCTGTGGCAGAAACATTATACACTGTCTGTACAAAAACAGAGACAGTCAGAGCTCTGTCAGTCCACAAACTGTATCTCTAAACCAACACCATTACCCAAAACAACCAATGAGTAATAGTGTCTGAAACATTCAACAACATGACTCTTGTACCTCCAAGTCATCTTCACCTCATATAATTTTTATCCTGTAGAGTTTCAGTCCAGTCACGTATCTAGCAGTTAGGACTGGGCGACATGAATTATTTATGATATAGTGATTGCAACCCCTCCTCTATTTTAATCCACCTCATTTTTAGTCCACAGGAGGCGGGGTTAGTTTAGAGTTTTCGTCCCTCCTTCAAAAACAGCAAGTCAAACTCATTTAACATTTTAACATCTATAAACATGGCATCTGTGTTTCAATATTAATAAAGCTGCAGTTTTAAACACAGTCATGTTCATTGCCAGATTTACTAACCTCAATACAGCTGCCAAACTCAATACAATATTGAGCTGTGTGAAAGCAGCACACAGTGAAAGACTCTGAAAAACACACACTCATCTCAAACAGATGAATTTACACAGAACACAGAACAGCACATTTCTCATGACTGAACCTACACTGATGTCTTGTGCTTTGAAGACGTCCATGTTGTCTTTCAGCACTTAAATGATTATGAAGGAAGTGTGAAAGATGTTTATTTCTGCCCTTCAGCTCTGGGGAAATAACAGAGTTATGGATCAAATGTTGTAATGGCTGTTCTGCTGATATCTGACCTCCCCATCATCTCTCTGCAGTGGACATTCAGGGTGAAGAGAAAGTCACTGGTAAGTTTCTTCTTGATTAGTGAGGGAGAATCTGGAGCAGGAGGAGCTCACAGGAGTCAACACAGTCTAACACAACCCTCGCTGGCACAGTCTAACACAACCCACGCTGACACAGTCTAACACAACCCTCGCTGGCACAGTCTAACACAACCCACGCTGACACAGTCTAACACAACCCTCGCTGACACAGTCTAACACAACCCACGCTGGCACAGTCTAACACAACCCTCGCTGGCACAGTCTAACACAACATATGCAAATGTTTGTTCAGACCGAATGCAATGATTGGACAAACATTTTATGGTCCTGCGCCTGCCACCTATCAGGATGTGAGGAGACTTTCAACCAGCATAACACAAAGAAAAGATCATCTATCCTGCCATTAACATGTACATGTGTCTACACAGCTCATGCTCAATTAAAATCAATGCACACAACGTCATACTATGCAAATCTTAACACACTGAGCATCTGTATGGCTCAACCAAATACAGCAGCTTGATTTTGCTGATATTTTAATGGACGCGGATGATAACAGTTCTAAACTGGAGTACTGCTCCAGTACACAAAAAGACCTTTTAAATGGTCATTTCAACAAGGGCACACAAACACTGCATGTGGACAAGCTGTCATGTTAAAGTACTCAGACTGAACAAACACAAGGACAAAACCTGTCCACTTTCAAATGTTCATGTCATCATAACAGTCACCACAGTAAGGCTACAATGTTGGAATGAAAGGTTGTGAAAATGTAACTGGGATACTTTTGTTTGCAGGGTGGAATAAATGTGTCTCATAGTATAAACTAACATATCAAACTTGCTAGAGCTAGTTAACTGCAATTCTCTTAAAGATGCAACCTGTAACTTTTTTAATAGAAATAAACACACAACAGTTATTGAGCAAGTACATGACGGATCAGCGCTCACAGCTCCTTACCTCACCCTCATTCACGACGGTAAACTTAGAAAAATGTTTATCATTTGAGCTGTGAGGTACGATTTTACAGGAAATGTCAGTTTGACTTCAACACACGTCAAGTAACCTGTAATTTGATGTTTCAAACAGAGATTTAATACACAGAAACAATGAAAGTGTGTGGTAAGTATATTCAGATAGCTAAGATCATGTGTGCAGGGCGGTTATGTTTTTGTCTCCTTTGAACACTGAAGCTGAAGCTCGTCTGTCCATGAATGACCTGAGAAATGCAGGAATACATCAATGTCATATCAGACACACAGCATCAGCCCTGACACAGAGACTTCATATCATCGCCACAGACACAGACACAGACTGAATGTAATGTTTTAGAGTGAGAAAACACTGAGACAGCGCCGTCCATCTGATACAAAGCAGTAAAATATCATAAAACAAAGGGACAGCGATGAGCATCATAATAAGAGAAGCAGAATAACTCGTCAGTATTTGAACAATGGCTGTTTCAGCACCATCACTGCTGGACCTCTTCTGCGACAAGAGCAAATCAAACGCCTTTGAGCAGAAAAATATCTCGTCTGTATGTCATCCGATTCGTTTCATTCATGTTACGCTTCCAATATAATAAACACATCGACTCGATTATGAAAATCAGTGCATTTCAGCACACAGGAGCCGTTATACACAGAAATGAATAGAAATCATTTTAGCACAGCTTTGGGATTTCAATAGAAGGTGGCACATCAAAGTGAACATCTTCCCAAAAGAAATAAGGAATTGTGTATAGCAGCGAACTGAAGCACACTCAGTATTCAGAACAATGCGTCCTTTCTCAAGCAACAGGATTATCTGTTCCATTCAAATCTTGCACTGCGCGGATTACAGGAATTGTGTCACATAACTTCTGTGCAGATGCTGATTTACATACGCAAATCCTGCTGATCGTTTTCCATCTATATTTTGGCTTTCCTGCAAGTAATGAAACACGGTGCTTTTACCTGTTCAGCGTGCTGGGTCCGCGGCAGACTTGCTCACAGCGCACTGAACACCGGCCGTAAAGATCCGCCCACTCTAAACCACGCCCGCTGCTGCGTAACCCAGCCCCTTCATGAATAATTACCGTAAATCATAGTGTAAACGTGCGCAGAAAGACTGACGTACGTGTTGCGTCAAAGGTGGGCATCCTTAGATACAGGATATTTATCGTTATTTAGTTTATTAATAACTATTGTCATTAATAACTATAATAACTGAAACCCTAATTTATGTATTTCTATATATATCAATATTCACTGAGTTATAAGGTGGAAACCGTGTGTGGTCAAAGCGTAACACCTATTCTCACCCGTGTCTCAAATGTTGGGCAACAGAACGTCAAAGGTCTACTTACTGTAGCCACATTCATTTCCTGAAAGAAATGAGAGATTCATAAATCATGAACAAACCTTAAAAACCCAGCTGACATGTTTGTATGATATACTTGATGACTGCATTGGGTTTCTATTCCATCTTAGTTATCAAACTCTGTCTCAGATATTACATCCTTGTTTGAAAAAGCTTGTATTTCTCAGCTAACTTTAAAACATTTTCTTTCCGTCTGCTTTATCACATGATATCAGATATGTATGTAAATTAGAGCTGGTTCTGTTGTCATAGAAACAAAAATACAGTAGGGGTGGGGAGTTAAGAGACCATCCTCTCCACTACCTTAAATTAGAAAAGCTGAATGAAGGTCCAGTGTAGACTCAAGAGTCTCTGTTACTATGGAAACATAAAGAGTCAAACAGGGCTGAGAGCTGACCCTTTAAAATGTGTGTGACAGCGGTCAGCTTATATCAACTGGCATGAGCACAGATCTTGCACATGTGCACAGAGCCCTTGCAAACAGATCTGTGTGCAGACAGATAATACAGCTCTCTGGAGAAGGATGGCTTAGATTTGTAAGCAGTTACACAGACCACATTTGCATGGCGTCTGTGGCTTCAGGGCTTCAGACAAGAAGGCCCTGAAAGTGTCAAGATGTCCCACACATTTCAAATGTGGAGCAATTAACAGTGAACTCCTCATTTAAAAAAACCTTTTATCTAACAATTGATGTATTTCATAATATTCTATTCATTTATCTAGTTATGGCATAAGATCAAGTACTGACCAATACTATTAGTTGATTAAACACGCTGTATATGTCTGAGGAAATGCAGTAAATCTAAACATTTAGAGGGAAAATATTGCCGTTAATATAAGAAAAGGATATGTGTAAGGGGCGCTGCTCGCAATTTTGGGCCCTATGACAAAATATGGGGTTGGGCCCCCCTAGTAGTGTTATTACTAATAAAGCAGATCTCTGGGGGCCCCTAAAGGGTGTGGGCCCTTAGAATTGTCCTAACTTTCCCCCCCTTAGCGGCGCCCCTGTAACACACACACGATCTTGTGCTCACTCATGCAGCTTACAATAGCGCCCCTATACGGTGGATATGATTATCGCACCTTTGTCCTTTGCCGTTATAAATATTAAAAGATAACGAAAATAAAAAGTTCTAAAAGTTTCTAAACGAAGTGATAAAGTTATAAATAAAAATATTTAAATCAATAAAATAAAATGCGACCATGACAAAATGATGCAAACACTTTTGTTCTCCTATAAAATGTTTTAAGATTAGATGTTTAAAAGGAGGATACAAACACTACCATACAAACTCAAACGTTATTTTTATTTTATTTTAAAATGTAGTCTGACTACAACGGCAGATTCACACGACGGTCTGCAGAGGAGGGCAAACACTCATGAGTTAAATCCATCACAGCTGGACAGAACACACACACACCTGCTGTCAGGTGTCATCCGGTCACACACACCAGTAACTGTACAGTACTGTACTCAGTACAGTAATACTGTAATATCTTTATCTGAATCTTTAACTGAAACATTAAATAGAATAAATTAAAAGTGTTTTATGATTATTACGGTCATATAGACTTGTGGCAGTATGAGTTGTTTTGCTACATTTCCCATGAAACACCTTACCAGCTTTCACAAACACACATTTGATTCCCAGCATCACTCCTCAAACTACTACAAAGTGTTCAAGGGACAGGAACACAGCCTCATCATTTACTCTCTGTCATGAAACGTTCTACTAACACTACTGCAAGAACTTATAACTGAGAGAACTTTTAAAATGTTAGCCAATGTTCTGCAACTGTTCCCTGTTAGCTGGGAAAACTATGACAGAACATTCATTTTTGGATAAACTATACCTTCAGATATTCTAACACACATCCAGATTCCTCCTCACACATAAAACAAACCAGCAGAATATTATAAGTGTTAATATGATACATTTATGGCTTAATCAATCTGACAATATCTGTGTGAGGAGTTCATAGTGCAAACTCTTATAGTTTACAAGTTTATATAGTTTTATTGTAACTCAGGCATCTTGTGTCACTCTCCTTCGATCACGGCAAAGTTCACACACTTCACCTGAAGATCAACAGCTCTGCTGGAAGCTGTGAGAACAAATCGAGGAAGCGTCTGTGCTCATCAGCTCCACGTCAGAAGCTGAAGTTTCATTGTGACACTGTGTGGGCAAATGCTGCAGTGTCCTCTGACGGCTCTGTGGCTCCCATCCAGTCTCACACAGATAACAGTTTTTTCCTGATGGCTCATTTAACATTCAAAGGCCTCTAGTGGTCTGTTTCCAGATCTGTGATAGATCAAACCATGATGAGAGTTTATATGCAGCATGCATCAGAAAGTCTGCTGGGTCGTGCCCTCAGAAGTAGTCTCTTCTCCGAGAATTATTACACATGAAGGATGGGTTCCACTGAGCCGGGTAGATCCAGGAATGCCGTGAGCCAGGGAGACCGGAGAACGGATACAGGTCGTTTTGCTCCAGGTCAGAGTTTCTCAATGCAGGCTAGAAGATAAATACAGTAAACATATATTATCTTATTCATTTACATGAATCTACACACAAATCTGAAGCTTTATACACAAGAATACATGAGCTTCTGGAAGACAAATTACTTCATGAACAGCAAAAATCTGTTTAGTCAACACAACATTCATATCCCCTTTCACTTTCACAATCTGCCCCATTTCAGAGTGAAACAGGATTTTTAATGTAAATTCTGATTTCATTCCAGTGTGCACATCAACACTAGATGCATGCAGTGAGAATGTCAATCAAGTCAGTTTGAAGTTGTGCCTGTGATCACATACCGAATAGTAGATGTCTGTCATCTGTAGGAGATTTTTGGTGCTGCCGTTCTCCTGCATCTCAATGGTCTCTCTGCCCCACTCCATGGACACACGGTTGCTCTTAGGAAACTCGGGGTACGGTGACATCTGAAGATCTCCACTTTTGAAGATGATTTTATTGATGTCATTTTTGTCCTTTCTGTGCAGACGGTGAAGAAAAGCAGTTTTGAGGGATTTTGGTACTTCGTGCTTTCATATCCAAGTTTTCAGTAAACAGGAAGCAAACTTACCTGCAGCAGGTAATGATAAGAGCAATAAGGACTATTAAGAGCAGCGCTCCTCCAGCAGGAGAAACCACCACCGCTATCAGCTTATAGACTGCACATAAACAACACTGTCACAAACATGTCAACACCATCAAACTGACATTTCCCAGGAAATCACACTGACAGCTCAAATCATTATTATCAACTTCTAAAATCACTATTTTAAACTAAAATGAATCAGGGTAAGGAGACTAAAATAAATGAAAAAAAAAACAAATTAAAATACATGAAAAACAAAATCTTACAATTATTACAGTTGAAACCTCCAAATCCAAACACGCACCTGAAGAAGGGGGGAGAAAAATCAGCATTTATTGCCAAAATATGATGCATACACAAAACTCAAACAATCATAATAAACAAACTGTCCAAAGTTTGAACACATTTATGTTTATATTCATAGTAGTTTAAAATCAATGAATAACTTGAATGCGTACTCAACACAGTTTCCATTTACAAGCTGAAGCCCATCTCCACAATCTAACAAAACATAAAAAAATGAACTTAACAAACCCAGCCTCTGTCAAAGACAATATTCATACACTCATTCACACAGTGTACAACTCATGCAGTGTACAGACAGTCCAACACAAAACTGCACGCAGACAGTAACATGTTGTACCTCTGCAGCTCGTGTCCTCCGGGTTCTTCTTAAAGTATCCAGGATGACACTGGCAGTATGGGGTTCCGCTAACGTCCATACACACAGAATACTGAAGATCACACTTGGTCTTCCAGGCCAAGCACAAGCTCTCCACTAAAACAGAAAGAACGAAGAACTTCTCAGAGATAAGAAGTGCTTGGACAGAAACTTAAAGCAGCTTGAAATACTGTTGAAGAGACCACACGCTTAAGCGTTACTGAAGTGGTGGAGGACTGGAGGACTGACAGAAGGGTTTGGAGGAAGATGAAGGGTACCGTAATAGGACAGCTGGTGCTGGAGTTTTATGGTGCAGTGTGAGTAGGTTCGACTGCAGTTGTTCAGGGACATCTGGATGCTGTTGTAGACATCAGCGCTGGTCAGATTGGAGGAGAGTGAAAACATGTTCACTGCTGAGATCTGCACACCATCTCCATCTCTGCACATGCAGTACACGTTCATCAACACACAGGTGTAAAGAATGAATCAAAGGCTAGATTCACATCACAAACTCAAACAATATTTTAACTGAAGTATCTTTAGATTCCTATAGAAAACAACAATGTAGCTCAACTGGTAGAGCACTGCAGTAGCAGCACAAACGTTTGTGGGTTCTCAGGGAACACACATACTGATTAAATGTATTGCTTTAATACACAGTAAGTGGTTTTGGATAAAAGCATCTGACAGCATCTCATTACTTTCACATTAATCATGCTTTTATTCAAAATGACTTGAAGCATCAATTAACTGAAGTTCTAGCTGTATGTTTTATCTGGGAATTAAACCTTTTGACCTTTGTGCTGCTTACACAATGTCCTCGATTCATGCATGGCCCTTATGCTGTCTTTTCATCCTCACACACTGTAAGATTTGTAGAAACTCACTTTGTACTCAACGTGGAGCGTCTGTAACCATGGAAGACGGACAGAGAGGCATTGAGCTGAAAACACACAAATGTCAAAAAGTCTGTAGTAGATTAATACATCATATATCATGTTCAGTGTCTACTGCAGATCCCCCTGCATGATCTGATCTGGTTATGTGGTTTAGAGGTGAACAGGTCACGTGTAAATACTGTAACAAACCAGCTGTATGATCTCTCTGTGCAGCTCATGCAGATTTGAGCTTCTGAGGTGCACAGACTCATTCACGGTGAAGGTGCCCAAAAACGCCCTGACTGCAGGTCAAAGGCCAAACAAGAACAGTAAGAAGATCTGCGAGTTGAACACCATAATATCATTTTTTACTGATCTGGATGTTGCTTCATTGGACAGCTGACCACTCACCCTGCGTACAGCTGCGGCCATCCTCCAAGTCAAAGCCCAGCGCACATTGACAGCTGAAAGAACCGCCTGTGTTGACACACACTGAACCCTGAGGACACGGACTGCTGACACACTCATCCACATCTGCAACAAACACGACAGTATGAGTCTGTGATGTTCTCTCATCATCTACAGGAAGAAAACATGTATTACACACACTACATACTGAGACAATGTCATTAATAAAAGCTGCATCTCTTTTGCCATCTGTTTAAACCGGCAGGTTACTTTCATTATGTTAAGGTCAAATGAAGTCAAACTAACATTTTCCAGGAAATCTGACTTTAATGTATTTTACACATGCCAACAGTCTGCAGGTTTCTATCCGAAACGTTCATCTACATGTGCTAGATCGAATTCAACTGTCATTTAAAAAGCGCCTGAATCTAAACATGATTAAACCATAAATGTAATATTACTGCACTGGAGGCTAAACTGCTACTAAACTGCCAAATCTGTGAATGTAATGAACATGTGAGCCGTTTACCCTCAGTACAGGAGAGCCCGGTCCATGCAGGCAGACACTGGCAGCGAGAACTTCCCTCAGCTCTTCTAACACACTGTCCTCCATTAGCACAGCTGTCAGGCCCACAGCCATGACCTTAAAGGAGCCATGCATGAGGGGGAGATTTACACACACCCCGCATATTGACAGAACAAATATAAAAGAACAAACGACAAACACACCTGGTGATGAGATTGTTCTTAAAGGCATCTGTGTGGTTGTCATCTCCATCTCTGTGGTACCTTTGTCTGTGTGAAGTCTGGAGGTGATTTCCACAGTGCCCACGGTTGGAGAGCTTTTGCTATAGGGTGTTGTTGCACGACTGTTGTGCGCAGTTGTGTTTCCTGGTGTGGCCGTACTGGTTTTTAAGTGCAAGGTGGTGATGTCTGCAGAACCAGATGTACTGGATCCCTGTGGTCTGCTGGTAGGGGATGTTAGCAGATGGTGGTCTGTAGATGTTGCCTGCAGCACCTGAACAGTGCTGGTGGTAACAAGTGTAGTGTGTTCTGTTTGGGCTGGTGGGGTGCTGCTTGGCTGAAGGTGATGGGTGGTGACTGGAGGAGTCATGGTAGTTATGCTAGTATGGGTGGATTTATTAACAGTAGATGCTTGGTAAGTGGGTTCTTCTGTAAGTTGTGGCTTACTCGGAGTTGCTGGACCAGCAGATGTTGGTAGAATCTCAGTGTTGGTTGGATAATCAGTTTTGGGCACAAAGTGTGGCTGTCTAGTGAGAAACTTGGAAGATGAGTCATCAGTTGTGGTGGCTACATCCTGGAAAGCTGGAGATGCAGTGGCCAGGCCCTGAATGGTGGTGTCCTCTATCGGTTGAGCTGAAGAACCATTGGGTTCCTCACGACCACTGAAGCTGACAGAACCAGTGGAGAACTCTGTAGAAGCTTCAGTGTTTACAGCATCAGTCACTGTGGTCTCACGGTTCTGCTGGGATGTACTGGAGACATTGTGTTCACCAGCGGTAAAAGTTGTCATGGAAGCCACAGAGCTACTGCTTTCTGTGTAAGACATCTCACTACTCAGCCATGTGACGTCTGTCTCTGCTATCTCTCCAGCATCGCTCACTGTGAGAGGAGGTGTGGAATGTGTGTTCTCCTCTGACCCCTGCTCAGAGTTCTGTTCCGTGACATCAGGCTGTCTCGTCTGGGACTCAGTGCCTTGGGACACACGTAGCTCCTCAGTTTCTGTAGACATGTGCTGAGTGGCATTGGTGGGACTGTGATCTTCAGACGTGAGCTCAGTTTGATCAGATGATGTAGATGACACACTTTTTAAAGTTTCCTCCTCCTGGGTGTCCCCTGACGTCACCCAGCTGGACGTTTGAGACGCTGCCTCAGAGGTGTCAGGGTTACTGGTGTATGGAGAGGTGCTGTTAGAAGTCAACAGCAGTGTGCGTCCTCCACCTCCACTGCTGGTGGAGATGAAGGTGCTGTCAGTGTGAGTGGCAGAACTTGTGCTGTCTGTGTCCTCATAACTCTCTTTGAGGTCTGTTACAGGAACTTCTTGTACAGTATGTGCCTCCGCCACAAGTTGGCGTTTTTCTGTAGAAGCTGGGGAAGAACTGATACCATCAGATTCTACAGATGGACCTTCCCATTGGACTGTGGAATTATGGGTGAGCTCTTTGTGGGACAGGAAATGTTCAGTGGAATCATCTGAGATCTTCTGGGTTGTCCAGTCTGCTGTATTTGTGATGTCAGAGGTTTCTTCTGAATGTCCAAAGTTGTCTGAAAATATTAACAAACTAGTATGTCAGACATGATGCACTGAGAAATATGCTACCTAGGTAACAATCTTAGGTTGTAAGAACGTTTCAAGTAACAAAAACAAATGTCATTCTGCAAGTTCTAGGAACGTTCAAAACATCTGTTTTCAACACTGTATTAACATTATTGCTTAATTATGAAAACATTCAATCTTTGTAACAGTTTTAAAATGTTCCTCTAACACCTTAAGAATAATCTTAAGAATTACATTTCAAAACATTCTATTAATGTTATTGCAAGAACTTTCAGAGAATGCTAGCCAGCGTTCTTAGAACGTTCCTTGTTGGCTGGGATAACTATCAATAAAGTAAAATTGACCCTTGAGCCAGTTTACCTTCATTACTTCTGTACTGTGGACGATGGCTGCAGCACCGCCACTAGGGGGCGCGTCACAATAAATGAGACCTGGCAGACCCCAGAATCGTGCGATGTTTTCAGGAGAGGGTGAGGATGTAATGATTTTGGGTGGAGAACAATTGGCAGCCAGACTCGTCTAACCCAACAAAAACGTAGGCCCTAAAAATGGCGTTTTTTTGACCCACTGGGACCCGCTGTTTCCTTCCTTCTGCTGACCTAACAGTGCATACAGCAATGTCACTGCCTGCATGAAGCTCATGCGCAGCCAGAACTACAATCAAGAACTACAGTCAAGAAAACCTCAGGCTGAACAGAGACACTGAGTTTAAAGGAGAGCCACAAAAAAATCTAACAGAAAGAAATGTGTGTATGGCAAACAAATGAGCTTTTATTCAGCAAAGAAACTTAAACATTTGAGGTGATAAAAATTATGTATTGTGCAGCTTTAATAAATGATTTTCACTTCAAGAAAGTCAGTTGTTATGTGCAACGATTTGTATCCTGTACTTGATTAATTGTACAATACTGTTAGAAGACATTCATAGAAGACATTCTGTTATGATCAGAGACTAAGAAATGGCTATTTTTTGTACAAGTTCATAAAATGTAAAACAAAAAAATGTAAACCTTTTTTGTGAAAGAAGCTATTGTCCAATAAATGTTGCTAGAATATTTTAATCTGTTGAGGACAAATGTGTTGAAAGTTGACTGCAGTGTGGAAAGCCATGATGTGTAGGGATCATATTTTAATCCAAAATAACATGAAACCATGACAACCATGACATGCCAACAAATTGTATTCAGGAATCTTTCAAGAGATGATCAGAATATTAACGGTCAGATTCTGCTACAGTTACAAACAGATTACACACAGATTGCAGATTAATAATCTAGTCATTTGAACAAATACAGTATGAGATTAAAACAGGCTGTTAAATAGCGATGCTCTTTCCTGTCAAGCCCACTCACCTCTGTCTATATATATTTAAATCCAGATATTATTTTGTTTATATTACTTTTAGTCGCAGACTGACTGCAGTGACTGTGGAGTAAATCACAGCCAGTTCACTGCACCTAAACTCCCGTCACTGACATGTTCATGTGTTCATGTGTTCAATGTGTTCAATGTGTTCAATGTGTTCAATGTGTTCAATGTGTTCAATGTGTTCAATGACACGGAATGGAATTTGAAATTTGGCCATAATCTGTAGAAGTGTTTAACATTATGAACTATTTCACTAAAGCTCTAAACAGTTAATATGTTTGGAGGGAAATTACTGGCTCAAAGGAAACAGTCAGGATGGAAACTTAAAATGATTTAGGTGAGTCACTTACAGAGATGCTCGTTCCAAAACAATGAGGAACCTGGATGTCATTTTATTAGAATATAAACTCTATAGTGGACTGGACACAGCCTACAGTACTTCAGAAAACCGTATATTTACATTTATGCATTTGGCAGACGCTTTTATCCAAAGCGACTTAAACATTGCATTACACTACACCTTGTTTCTGAGTATATGCAATCCATGGGTTCGAACACATGACCTTGGCGTTGTTAACGCCATGCTCTAACCGCTGATACTCACAGCCTCAAACAAAATAATGCATCATGTTCCATAACACTGTTGGTTATTAAGTGTAGACTATCAGTAGAGCAACTGTCCGACTTAATATCTGGTCGTGAAACCAGGAATGCACGTATCTGCAATCTCATCAACACGACCTGAACTTATCATTTAGAAGAGTTTTGCGGTGTCGCTCCACTGAGCAGTGTGGGGATTTCTGCTGCCTACTGTATGTACAGTAAAGCTCACGTCTTACCAGCTCGTGCTGCTGTCATCGGAACATCCGTCACCTCCTCCAGCGCGCTCGGTAGATCCGCGGCCGCAGCAGGGGTCTCTCTGCCCGGCCATGAGGTCGTTTGTTTCAGCCCGGCTGTTTGCGGAGAAAAGGTTTCGGTACTCAGCGGGACATCGGTGTCCGTATCCGGAGAGAAACTTTCAGCGATCAGGGTGTGCAGGACGAGCAAACACACAGTGACCGGCACACGGTGAGCGCGCCTCCGGGCACGCGCTTCCATCTAAAGGCGACCGGGCGTTCTTCCAAATAAACGAAACGCCACAGTGCTCCGGGTCAGCATCTGAAAACAAGCCCCGTTAGCCCGTTTCCCATGTGAAACTCTCGGGCAGGTTTTAAAGATGGAGTTAAGAGCTTTTTATTGTGGGCATTGAGAGCGAGAAACGGGAGCAGCGGGTGACTCCTCCCCTCGGGCAGGCGATCGCGGGTCCACCCCATTCCTCATGTGCGCTCAGATCACCTCTAACTGATGTGTCACTGGATCACATGATGTCACAACAGGTGGTTCTGCCTTTTATTAAGTCTAGATTAAACCGAAACACTTGCATATATAGTCAGAATTTACTTCTCTGATCTATAATCTGACATTACAAAGGCTTGTGACAAATATTACACCAAGCTTTGAAGATCCTCAATTATTACAGAACCATACAAAACCACAGCACAACATATGAACAACATATGACTCTGATTGCACATTCCCTTAAACAAAAGGGATAGTTCATCCACAACATAAAAACTCTTCCATCATTTCCTCACCCTCATGTCATTCTAAACCTGTATGACTTCATTTGCCTCTGGGAAACACAAATGAAGATATTCTGATGTTGGTAACCAAACAACAGTGGCACTCATTAACTTCCACTGTATGAACTCAAGACCACCGAGACTTTCCCCAAAATATCTTTTGTGCACCACAGAGAAAAAAGTCCAGGTTTGGAACAACATGAGGGTGAGAAATGATGGAAGAATTGTAATTTTTGAGTGAACTGTCCCCTTAAGAGTTTCCTTCAATTTTTCCAGGAAAACTATGTATACACTGTGTGATTCTGTAAGTACAATCTGACAAATGCAGGTTGGTCAAAAAAAACAGCAAGCACTGCTACAATCTGTCAGAATGTTCTCCACATGGACTGTTCGAGCTGTTTAGCAGCCTCAGCTGGACGGAGGATGGACCAGCGAGTCTGTGGTGGTGATAAAGGAGGAATGATGGTAACGATCACGAAGAGCAAAGTCTGCATTTTCCTCTGTCAGCTGCTTGGTCTCCATGCCAACAGCTGACAAAGAGGGCGTCACCACAATCTGGTCCTGAAGCGCCCCTTTATGCCTAAAAAGAGAAGGCAGTCTTTGTTGACGTCAGGTTTAGTTTTGTGTTTCTGCATACAGCATCTCCTCTGCCACACACTCATAAGTAGTTGCTTTAAAATGCAGGAAGTTCTTTACTCAATTTAATTAAGCAGTTCTAGAAAAACTTCTGTAACAATCCATACCTGCCCAAATTATTCAGAGAGGTCTTGAACCATCTGAAGAAGCTAAAACGAGCTGCTGCACCTGTGCGCAAAGAAACTTAAAATTCACAAAAAAATTTCTAAAATTGACATTTTCCAAAGTTTATTCTAATGCATCACAATTAGGTACAGTTACCTGTTGGCAACCCTGGGCTTGTTGTTCCAATGTAGAGGAAGAGGATGAGGGCAAATGTAATGTTAACCAAGGCATACATCCACTGGATGACAAACATGATGATAACAGAGCACAATGCCTGGAGAAAATAAAATGCAATTCATTTAATCTTAATCTAATGAATATCTTAAATATTGTAGATTTTTTTGCCAAACTTACACCAATTAATGAAAGCCAGTGGTTACAAAGTCTTGCGTACACTGAACCTCGGATAGATCTGATTTCTGACCCTTCGAGATTTGGTTGTGAACCTGTAAGTAACAGTTTTCTTGAAACACACATTTTAAAACACAATATTGAGCAGACGACTCATGTTTGGAACTCTTACCATTCCTGTCTATGAGCTCTCCCGGGAGCTGTTCAAGTTCAGCTAATCCAGAATCAGGTAAAGACCGTTTCCTCTTGGCTTCCCTCATAAGGTCAGACTCCACAAGTCCATTATGACTGCTGGTCTCATCATCAAATCCAGCCGTTTGTTCTGGCTCTCGCTCATCTTTTCCTTTATTTAACTGTGCATTGCTGTTTAAGTCCAACCCAAAACTGTTCATCAGTGTTTCTTTAGCTGGAATCTTTGTCTTCTTGCCTCGGGCCTTGGAGGCAGGACTGGCCAGTTTCTGTTCTGCCACACTGTCTGTACTGGGCAATGGAAATATCTGGTCCATGTCTTTGGTGAACTCCAGTAAAGTCCCGTTCATAGGGTCACCGATGACTCCCTCGCTGCCGTAACCTGGGTGAGAGCTGGACATGAGTGTTCTCCTGGAACTCGATCTCTTGATTGGGGTCTTCCTTTGCTGGACCTGAAGCTCATAGCTTTTCACCACACAGAAGTAGCAATAGTCAATGACACTGTAGGTTAGCATGAAGTTGATGGTGACGATGGGAGCCAGGACATTGACCTGGCCGATGAAGATGAAGGCCATGGAGATCAAGCTGGTCAGACAGATGGCAGCCACGGGGGTCTTACTGGCCTCTCGCTATTTAACAAAAAGCAATGGAAGAATGAGATAACAATGGCTTTGTGTAGAGAAAGTATGATTTTCTGCAATGAAGCATGACGATTCTTCATTCATTCAGGACTTTGCATCCTGCATTTATATACACCATCATTTCTTTGACAACTTTCATTTAATACGTTAGTCATGTAATACATTTCCACATCCAGTTAAAACACACCAAAGACAACATCTTTAAAGAGCTCTGCTTCACCCAAGACTGGCGATTACCCAGAAATCTCAGAGTAAGCATCTGTAAGTCTCTGGGATTCAAGGCTAATCTGGCATGCCTGCACTACTGCTTCTGGCTGGCATTACTCCAAACCCCCTTGGGTTGCTCTTTCTGTGCTTCCTGCATTTGTTCTGGCACTTTGATTCAGAGTGAGATGGTGAGTTTGTAGAGAAGGGTGAGACTGCTCATGTGAGGGAAAGGGTGTGAATTGTTACAATTCATTCCTTCATGTTTTTTGGACTACACACGGAAAAACTAAAATTAGGAACTCATCCTGAACTCTGCAGCACTGAGCTACTCACAGTATGAAAAGTAAACAATTTATTTTAAGTGGCACAAAGTGCACGATAAACAAATGTTAAATTTCACCCATCAGAAAACCAAATTGTTTCTGATGTCTATCAGTCAACAGTATCTGAAAGAACACTGAAAGAACAGTATCTTTATGCATTTGGCAGACGCTTTTACCCAAAGCGACTTATATTGCATTACACTATACATGAACTCTGAACACACACTCCCGATGTTTCAACTACAGCACCAACCCCTTTCCCAAGAAATGCCAGAGCTGGGACGACTCTCTCCTGGGCGATACACTGGAGGATCCTGGGTGCTCCGTACAGGCCGCCCATGCAGGAGGCCAGCGAGGAGATGTAGAGGCCCAGCAAAAACAGGAAGCCAACCAAGGAGACCTGGAGAAAAACAACACAGAAGGGAAGAGAGTGTAGAGGGCTCTGGCCAGACGAAGGAGCTTACAGTGTGTCGAAAGTAAATCAATGTAGGAACATGTTGGAAGGTTCTCACACGTTCTGAAAACAAAAAACACCTCAGAGATATTGTAGAAAGAACATTTAAAAAAAACCCTGTTTCATATGTAATGACAGTAACACACACGACCAACATTCTATGGGTTTGCCATAGCCAGCTAACAATTTTAGGTTAGAAGAACATTTCCTTAACATTTCTATTAGTAACAAAACATTAAGACATAATACTAAGAGAAACCTGTGGAAGACGGCCCTCCTCTGAAGGCTGCAATGACATCAGATTACCTTCTCTGCTATTAAGAAGTCATAGCGCAGTGCCTCTCTGCTGCAAATGGCTCCCAGCAAGAACACAAAGACGAGATACAGGAACCACCTGTGGATTCCCACACAAACATCAGCGTTCAATTCTATTTACAGAAACGTCTGCTTTCATTTATGCTCAACATGCGTAATGAGATGTAAAGTTAATCTACAAGTTTGTTTCAAAGACCGATGGCAGTAGAGATTTCAAAGTTCAGACTGCAGCTTTAATACAATATTGTAAAAACAGAATACATTTCTAAATTTTCTTGGTACAAAAATTGGTAATTGGTCATTAAGATGCAAGATGTTTCTTTTGTGAAAACCTATGTGAAAGGTTTATGTACATTTTGCATTTAGAATTCTTTAAGTTATCTAATATTTTGAATTATTTTTTCCTTCCTAATAAACTTCAAAGCCAATTGTTAGGTGTGTTTATTTACTCACAAAAGCCAATTTATGTTCTTAGCGAGTATTAATCTTGAAACCTGCCGTACACATTGTGTACAGCTGACACAACAGTGGTTCAGGTTAAAGGAAGGAAGAGATGATGATTGTGTGTGTTGAGGTGTGGACCGACAGACACATACGAGGTGCAGAGAGCAGCGAGAGTTCCCACAGGTATGTTGTGCTCAGGTCTCTGAAGATCAGAACTCATGTTGAATCCTGCCATCACACCTACACACACAGAGAGAGAGAGAGAGAGAGAGTTACTGTTAAAACAACCCAAGACAAGAGTCCATTCAAAACCTGAGCTATAGATAAAAAAACATGCCTTTCACTGAAGTTTTTATCCCTTTGAACTGATCACCAATACTTTGTAGGCACAGACTAAGAAGCACTGGTGAAAAATGCATTATTCTACACATGTGACAAGGAAGGGGGGGGGTTGCTCTCTCTCCTAAAAATCCAATGACATCAGAGTCAGACTGAAACCTCATTACACAACAAAAACCTGTGAACTATGAGAAGACACAAGAGAAATGATTTCTGGGCTAAAACAGAACTGCAAGTGTTTGAGGCTGCTCAGATACTCATGATAAGATCATGAGCTTGATATTCTAGTATCAGCAGTGTGGAGTTGTTGATTCATCACATGACAGGTTCTGTCATGCTTTGTGTGTGTAGTGTCACCTGTGGCAGCAGGGAAGAAAACACCAAACACAGTGAAGAAAGTCTCGCCGGTCGTGTAGTCTGGCAGCGTGTTCCTGCGCAGCAATTCTGCTGAATAGCCAACAAATCCACGTTCTGTGAGCAACAGATTCAGCCCAAATCAATGTTAGGAAAGACATTTCTTTATGATGTGCTTTGAGAAAAGTCTGCACTGAAACACTGATAGAAATCTAATTCACTGCAGAGTCTGTCATCGTCTGAGATGACCGGGAAACAGACATTACACACCTCGTCTGTAAATCAGAACCGGACCTCTTGTTTTAAAGCTGCAATCCACAACTCTTGTCTTTTGGTTACATCTCTGTTTAAAACATATTGCAGGTTCCTTTATGTACTTTTCATTACATTTGTTAAAGTGAAATGAAACCAGTTTCATTCCGTTTTTAACAGAGAAAAAAAAGCTCTGGATTGCAGCTTTAAAAAACAAGCAGAAATATTCATCCCTTTTATCAGTCAAAATGTTTTGCGTTACAAAAAATGACAAGAACATGTCCCTCAAGACCACATGCAGTACTTCTTTCCATGACACTCACTTCTGATCCCCCACACACACTGACACAATAACCTCCTTCCATCCTAAAATCAAACAGAGAGGATTTCAGCGTGTGAAAACGGACGCCCCACCAAATGCGTGCAAACCCACGACATTTCTTATGAAAACATGGCAAGTTTAACAGTTGTGCAGTGTGAAGGGAATGCTGGACTGAGCTCTGGGTGTGTTCACAGGCAAACAAATCAAGCTGCAGAACATGTACACAAACAGCACTGAGAGCTCTCAGTTATACTGTCAGAGCAGAGAGGTCTGATAACACTGTGTGCAGCTGTGAATGTCTGATCATTTGTGTGGCTTTAAACTGTTGTTTGCACATGTAATTCATATCAATACAGGATCTCTCACTTATCTTGTGATGAGAAAGAATGTGTTCTTTTGGATTAATGAATGTTTCTCCCAAAGTAAGTGTCCACCCTTTCACAAGCCCTACCTGTCTTTACACTGCCAACTCACTTTGGTACTGTATGTATGTATGTATGTATGTATGCATGCATGTATGTATGTATGTGTGTGTGCGTGCGTATGAATGTATGTATGTATGACACACAGGCTGTATTGTGAGATCAGAACAGAGCCGATGCTGTGGCACACACTTCTATCATTCGGAGCATTTCGACTGCAGCTGGATATTTATAGTGTGATCTGAAATCTGAAATCTGTAAAAGGAAGTGATGAGGTGGACATTGCCAGTGAAAAGTTCAGATCTGCCTCCTGTCTGCGCTTTTGTCTCAGCCCAAAAACGATGAAATCGAATAGGTAAACACTAAAAATGGAGGACATGGGTTGTTTTTCTCTACTAGGAATTGATTGGCTCTGCAGAAGTAGGCGTTTCTCTCTATATCAACCAATAGAAATCAAGCATCTACGATTATGAAGCTATCCTTACAGTGACCACCTTCCCCTCACTAGGTGATTATCAGTGTTATCAAAGTGTAAACACATCTGCACTGCAGCTCCTTTATATAAACCATACAGACCCCTGGAGACATGCCAACAGTGAGGTCATTTAAGAGAAAGAACGCCATTTTTCTAAAAGTCTTGCGTCTTCATTGGACAGGAAGTCAGTAATCAGAAGAACAGGAAGAGCTGGGATGGATTTCCTGCAAACTCAGTGTGAAAGTACATACTGACCTTGCCTGAAGTAAACAGCCAAAAATGTTTTTTAAAAAGTAAAAATCAGAATGGAACGCCTGCATGCTTTGTCATGAGTCCACCTGCCTCTTATTTATCTCATTAATTCCTGCAGTATGATTGGTTGTTGTGATATTCTTAAATTCTGCTTATGCCAAATAACAGGCGGGTAAATCTTGTCAAGATTTTTTAATCTGAAAGAGCTGAATGTGTATGATTAGATTTAGAGCTTAGATTTAAAAAGACAAGCAGATAAAAGTGCTTACAAATGAAAAACTGGACGTATTTAACATTCCTAAACTTTTAAAATATCAAAATATCATTTTTAATGTTTTTGTTACTTAATGGAAACATTAGGTAAACGTTCTCACAACCTTAAACTTGTAGCCGGGTACTAATTTACTGTCAGCCTGTAGCTGACCTGACCTGGTGCTGGTATACAAACCTTGTGTTGGACTGTTTGTTAAGTTAAGTGAAACTAACAAATGTAAACAAGTGTCAATTACCATTAGCACAAAACAAATGTCAGAATGAATTAGGCTTTTTAAAACAGTTATAGGGACACGATTTGTGTTACACTGACACCTGCTGGACACTTGCTGCAAGTCTTGGTCAACATATTTGAATTGAATTACGTTTATGTTTTCACTAGTAAACTGCCTTCAGATTCTTGAGCCAATAATAACATAGTACTGCATTTAAATACAGAACTAAGAGTTATCCAGAGAACCCTCTGTTGTTAAAAGAAAATGCTTTAGCACATACTTATTCAGTCGGAGATCAATTGACTTGAACTGGGATATCCTCGTCCAACAGGTTTGCCAGGAAACGAGCATGGAAAGAAATGTCAATATAAGAGAGACACGTGCTGTTTAACAGTGAAAAGAATCCTGCAGGGTCCGACTCTCTTCCTAAAGACCTCAAGTACTTCAATACAGAAAGACTTCTGGCATGTGGTAGTCACATGTCTATTAAAAGCATTTTTTTACAAATCCATGTGTGCTGGAAACAGATAGTTTTACACCCTTTTATTATTAAAGATTCATTTTCTTACACCTGTGAGGAAACCTCAGGGCTCAAACCTTAGTATCGATTTAGCCAAATAAACTTCTAATCAAGTGGACATGTTGTCATTCGAAATGCTCTCAGTAACAATAAAAACACAAAGTATGAATTATAGATCCTCTAAAGCACATAGTTGGACAAGAAACAGAACCAAGAAAGCTCACCTGGATCTAGATGACTAAACGTCCCAATCACAAAATCCAGAGTGGACATTGCTAATACGGCCAGCAGAACCAGCTGAAGACGTATGATCCACTTCACCCCAGCCAGGTTAATGCCAAGCAGGCCCAACAGAACAGCCACAGAAATCCCTCTCACAGCCCACACACTCTGTAAACTCAGCACCTGTGCGATGGACTCTGCAAAGCCTGTGATGTACAGAGCTCCGGCGACACACTGGACGCAGGACAAAGTGTCGACTAAAACAGAACTACTGATAGAAGCAACAATGGAAATAAACCGCTCCATATATATGATCAATAATGCAGACTTAATGAAGAACTGCTTACCTGTCCAAAAACATACAGAAGTCCCACCGTTCCTCCGACTCTTCCTCCGAGCACAGTGGAGATCATGGAGTAAACCCCACCATTACCCACAATGCAACACTCTGACACCCCAATCCCTGACATCACTGTAACCAAGGCGACCAAAACCACCAGTGACACCAGAAGCATGCCCAGCAACACACCTGTGTTACCCTAAGAATGATCATATTGTAAAGACAATCACCCTCTCATTGGCAGTTCAAACACACACATTTTAAGTCAGACACTGCACAATATTAAAGAAACACAGAACTTGCCAAGTAATGCCATATGCGATACAAAAAACGCTGCATTTAAAAAAATATGATTCTAAAAACGTTGACTTTAAATGACTTTTAAAATCTGAATCATTCAATTAAATCACAACATTGTAACATACATATTACGGTAAGAACGTTTGCATTATTTTGATATATTGTGCAGTTATCAGGCAAATGCTATATGTCTGAATTGATTCACAACATTAATCCTATTGAACAGAATACAATGTTGTTTAAATCTGTAAACGCACCACGAGCCAGCCAGTGCGCAAGAACAGCACAACTCCAAAAATGTTGATCATGCAGGTGGTGAAAACTCCATCCCAGGTGCCGAAAAGAACAGGTTCCCAAACGAACAGCTTCACTCTCCACCAGGGTTGAGCGTTACTCTGGGAACCCTACACAAACCAGTGTCACTCATCTTAAATCACCTGGACAATATACTGACATTATTTGTATAATAAGGCAGGCTGGAGATTACCTGAGCATCTTCATGGAATATTTCTCGAACCTGTGAACTCATTCTTTCGCCTGATGAAGCTGTACTGGATCTGAGGAAAGGAAATGCTTTCTCATGGCCAGTCTAATGTTTCACTTTTTGGCAACACTGTACAATGAGGTTCCGTTTGTTAATGAATTAGCGAACATGAACTTACAATGGACTATATATTTTTACAGTAATTACTGTATACATTTTTGTTAATGCAAAATCAATTGTCCATGGATCGTACGTGTTAGTTCATTGCGTATTAAAATGTTAACAGATACAACTTTTGATTGTACAAAAATACTAGTAAATGTTGAAATCAACTTCAGCTGTTAATAAGTTGTGGTTATGTATGATAATATTAACGAGACTCTACGGTAAAGTACTGTTACCGCATTTTTGTACATAAGGAAACGTACAACACTGGCAAAGTAGGCGATGGTCAGATTCCACAAAAGGCCATCGGCTAATAAATAATCACTCTTAATAATCAACAGGGAATCTAAATCGTTTAAAACATTGAATAAATGTTTTTAAGTGAAAGATTTCGCTAGATCGCGTCACACAAAATCATTCAAGTTCAGTGAGCGAGTGCAGGACTGACTGACTTCTTATAGGAAAAACGTTTTCAAAGCCTAGAAACAAAATTCACGAAAAGCGAGTCACTAAAACGGGTCACACGTTTAAAGATGCGCTGTTGTTAATCTGTACATTCATACTTGATCTAGTAGGTGTGAAGACGAGCGCACATACCTGAGCTGAGGCAGGTCTGCTCCCGGATGCAGAAACAGGTGGAGATCGAGTGAGCTCACCTGAGTGTTTGTGTCACCTTCATTTCTGTGCCCTTCAACAACTTCACAATATTTTATATACTCCTTATGACGAGTGTATATTACAGCCTCCTGAAGTTAGTTATTAAAACCAGTTAAATTAACTAGTCAAAACACCACGAACGGCCTTCACTAACACTAGATTTGATACAACACTGATTTAAGACCGCATCAATTTCCGGTTGATTAAATACACGATAAGATACATAAAGATAAAAGTCTGTTTTACCTTCACGGATTTCTCGTTATTTATTGTACAGTATTGCAGTAACAGCTGTGTGATTTTGCTGATATCAATGGAAACGCTACGTGTGCAACACACGTCATTAAACAAATATCAGCGCCACCTCACGCTTCATTTATACACACACACAATCAGCTAATGAGCTCTTCATAACATGAGTTAAGCTGTTCGCTTCTTTAGCTCTTCCACAGTAACCGTGGTGTTGAACGTATTTTTATTGCATTGCAAACATTTTATTCACATGAACAAATTTCTCAACACGTTGCCTAAATTACAAGTTATTGTTGCTTTAACTTCCCACACTTTGAGTAAATCTCTTACTCATAGCAAGAATAACGCTTAAGAGCTATAAGGTTCCCGTTATCTGTTCGTTTGTGAATGTATTATTATTGTATCTTCTCTGTATCTCAGTGCCCTCTTCTCTTGAGTGATGGATGATGTAATGGAAAGAAAACTCGACTATTTTGTTGTTGTATTTGGAAATTCAGTATTACACAACAAACACACACACAACCAAAACCATCCAGTCAGAATGTTTTCCCTCATTTCTCAGGTAAAGTTTTGCATGAAATAATATTCTCGGGAAACACAGTAAAATGGATAAACTACATACAAAAATATAACCAGTGTACAAAAACAGTAAAGGACATGCATGCAGTTATTTATATATCTAGAACTATCAAAAAGAGCTTTTTTTATTCAGTTTTACCCATCATTAAACAATCCTTCACCTTCAGTAAAACTAAACTGGTCAAATGCTTTTAATCCTTAAAGAAAAACAAAACAACTTCCCTTTCATTTCACCTTTGTACATTTCCGGAGCATCTTTAACAGAAAAGATGTTCATAACTCGGATGACTAATCATGTGGAGATGATAAATAATATGCTAACAATGTACCTGTGGGGGGTGTGAAATCTATAGGGGGTGTCGTAACCGTACTGCATTTACAACCAATTCAAAGAAAGAAATACATCTTTTAAAAAAAAACATGAAAACAAGATTCTTTTTTTTTTAAAGTTGTGCTTAGAGGGATCAGGAATCATATCAAAACATCAGCAAATATCCTTAAATCATGTTGCTCTCCCTAAATATACTGCACGCAAAAAACGTGCACAGCAAGATGTATAATCTACCATGTATTTACACATCTATGTATAAAGAACAATGAAGGACTGTTTAGGCACATGTAAGTGTAAAAACATTGATTGTTAATGCCCTTAACATGCTATAAAAACTCACACAGCCGCTGAAGAAACACCAGCAGCACAAATACACACGCTGTAGAAACGTTCACAAAACCATTTAACAATTTACATAAGAAACGTTTTATTCACACCGAAGTTTGTCTCGCTCGTTTCATGATCAAGGCCCATTGAGTGTGGAGTTTGACTTGATACTTTATATTTTATAAGAGAAACTAAACTAAGATTAATCAAGATGTAGTATGAAAAAGACGATACATTTCCATAATCTGAGAAAACAAAGCTGTTATGTTACATAATTCATTTTTACACTATAGAAAGAGAGGTACAGTAAACAAGTGCTAAGTGTAGATATACATACCAGGACAACTAAACATGACTAGTTCCTTTTTCAGTTGTATTTAAATCCGATAAGAAACCTCATATGAATACACAGACATGTTTGCTAATGGACAAAGAATAAGCATAAACATATGATCTTAGACAATACATCCATAAATCATCTTTCTTGATTTTACTCAGCTTGTCATAATGTACTGACACGCTTCATTATTTAGATTTGTATGTGTGTGCATTACACGTCTACATAAGGAGAATCAAAAAGTGCAGAAAAAGACAATTAAGAAAACAGCCCATAAGCCCACGATGTTATGGGTAATGTTTAACAGATGTAATGTTTAACAAATTAAGAAAAAACACAAAATAAATGACAGGGCCTCTCTTGAGAAAACAAAGTGATGCACTTCACTAACTTTTTCTTAACGCTTCACTAACTACCCACCTGTAGGTCCTGTCTACAGCAAACCACATGCCAGGCAGCAACAACTATTCAAACTGGTCTGATTATCACCAAAGTATCTTTTCATCTGTATGACAATCTCTTTTTTGAGAACCTTTAAAATATTGTGCAAAAATATTTTAGGAGCATTTAATCTCATGATATAAAATTACAGGCTGGGCCAGTGGAAAATTCCGGCAGATGGTTCCACACAAAATAAACTGTATATTGCAGAGATTATTTATTATGTATTCAGAAAGCACAGAATGCAAACCAAATAGTGAAAAGCCCTTCTAAAAAAATATTAGTAATGCAAAAACAAATGAATACACAAATAAGTAAAATGGGCAAGAAAAAGAAGTTGTCATTTATCAGACAGTTTTAACATAAAGGTAATCGCTCACAGAGAGAAATAACATAGTAACTGCCTTACTCGAGGTTCTTATAGTACCTCTCCAAAAACATGTTGCAAACAAATTAAATACAAAAACTGATTGTAATGCAAAGTGTTTCAATATTATTAGGGTCAGTTCATTATTAATGAAGCCCAGCAAAAGGACTGAACACATGCAAAGCCAGAAAGAAACTGATTATTGTATAGTTTCTTTTGGGGAAGCCACTGTTGACCGACATAAACTGCTACATCACTGTTGTAGTAGTTCAGTTGTCAGCACAGTTTGTCTAAACATGTTTGTTTAGATTATTAGTGAACGTGTGGGCTGGAACTTATTAATTAGGTGATTTGGCAAACCATCATATGTTTAACTTGAGCATTTTAAGTGCAATACACAAGCACTGCCGTAACAAAAAAATCCCACAGTCATTAAAAGTGCTGATAATTAAATTAAATCTAATGTGATGCACCACTTTCCTTCTTTGATTCCCACACATGATTTGATTGTTTGATGGAGATGGAAAATCAATCCACATTGAATCCACCAACAGAACTCAAAGATCTTGAATATAAAGTGCCTCTTAAATGCTTGAAATCTTCAAACGCTTTTGTTTAGCCAAAGGTTTGGCTGCTTGAAGCATCTGGAGATGACGTCAACTGAGTTCTTGGCTCACTGACAAGCGAGAACTCTGGGAAATCTGTTCCTCCGTGTCCTCTCAGACTAATTTGTCCACTTCCAATGCTGAATTGTGGAGATAATCCAGATCGTGAGCTTTGGAACTGAGACCGAAAGTTCTGGTCAAAAGCGGCCATCTGAAATGTCTGACTGATATTTTGTGTGTCTGTCTTTTTGGGAGGGGCCACCTGGTTAAGAAAGTCTTCTGTTGGTGAAACTGAGGAAGGGTTAGTCTCATCACCTGAGAAGGAGAAGGAGTGTTGGGAATCTACTAGAAGGCTAAAGTTGGGTTTCTCCAAGGTGGACCTCAAAGGAGAGTTCATGCCCGGCCTGAACCTTGATGAGGAGTTAAACTGCTTCTCAGTGGAGAACAAAGGCTGGCCAGCAAGGCTGGTATTGTCATTTACAAACGTAAGGCTCTGGTTGTTAAGATAGGTGTCATTCTGACTGGTCCTTTCCAGCGCTTGCTGCAGAAACTTTGAGTACTCCTGCAGAAGGTTGGCCTTCTCTGCTGGGGGAGCTTGTGAGCTGGTTCCCAAAGACTCAGCAGGGCTGCTCTCATCAGAAGAGTTGATGGAGATGCTGGACGTCACCTCCGTGTCTGCCACACTGAAGGAAATCTCCGCCTGTCCGTTGGCCTTATTGGAATAGTGATCAAGAAGCGTCTGCAGGACCTCATCTGGAAGGACGTTCTTCTCGTTGCTGGACTTGATCTCCACGTTCAGCGTCTGAGTCTCGGAGAGAATTGTGGCGGGAATTGTTTCATCAATGACGCTCACGACAGTCGCCTGAGTGACAGACGGCTGCGACACAATGCTGCTCACATTCAAAGCGAAGTCTCGGCTAGCGTTTGCCGTAGCCGCCTGCAGGTATCGCTTCTTCTTGAGAAACTGCATGGCATCATCGTAGTTTGTGCTGCTTCCGGCTGGTTTTGTTTGTCCTGCCTGCAAGGTATCTACCGACTCCACATCAGGGTTGGTCTCGATTTCCAAGAGGCCTTTATTGTCCACAATCTCAAATGTGTATCTTGTGACTTTGCTCTCTTCGAATGAGGACAAGGGAGAGAGACTTTGGGACTGTTCTAGAGACTGCTGCTTTATCCCGCTCTTGCTGGCAATTTTCTTCAGCACTAGTTTCGGAGGACTGGTGATGTCATCATTAGACTCCTCCCCTGTAAGATGCCTGCTGCCAGGTGGCGAATCAGAGAGCTCAACAGAATAATCTGTCTCAACGTACTCATCCTTCACTTTGGTGGCTACTGCATAAAGAGGAAGACACTGGTCTTTACTGAGCCTGTCTTCTGTGTTTTCCTCCGTACCAGTCTGCGCGGTTTTTGCTTCCGGATCGGAGGGACTTGTGAGTAAGACTTGACTTTTGTCAGAGGTCTTCTGACGTTTCTTCTTGGGAAGCGTAGATTCCTTGGCAGGAAAGGAAAAGCTCAAGTTCTCTGGGCTGTGAAGAGGGAGATCTTTGGCGGCTGTTTTCTGCACCTTCTTGTCCTTGTTCTCATGACACATACGTCTGTGCTTCAGTACTCGGTCAGTTCTGGAGAAATACTGTTGGGAAAAACACATTCTGCTGACAGACAGCATAACTGAACACATAATGCTAATCCAGTGCAGCACTCTTTTTGACCAGTGAATGTTTAATTAATTAAAGCTGCAATCTGTAACTTTTGCATCTCTACTGCCATCTTTGTTTAAATCAGAAAACAACCGTTTACTTACCGGTTACTTACCGGTTACTTACCGGTTACTTACCGGTTACTTATCGGTTACTTACAGATTACTTACAGATTACTTACAGATTACTTACAGATTACTTACAGATTACTTACAGATTACTTGAGTTATTTTCTTAACGTGGTTGATGTGGTGTAAGTAATTTACTGCCAATGAATTACTTAATAACTGAGCATAACAAGAAACAAATGTGCAGTCACTATAGAAACGTACATGTACAATTCCCTGATCACACTGATTATGAGAACCGTGTTAACTACAGAGTACTGACATCTGATTGGGTGTTGAGCAGTTAGTTGCATTTCTCTAACCTGATGGCAGTAGTCACACTGGTAGGGCTTCTCTCCACTGTGTGTCCTCTTGTGTCTCTCCATGTGATATTTCTGGATAAACTTCATTCCACACTCATCACAGCAGAAAGGCTTTTCTCCTACAGGTGATTATTATGATTGTTATGCAGAATTATTTAAGCAAATCAAGATTTTTATCTCTGATCAAAGTAATCAAGAAATGAAGCATCATCATGTTGAGATGTTTCTCCAGTCATCCTAAAGTTTCTGAACTTAAAACTCGTTTTGTCTGTCTGTAAAGAGCAGATGCACCACAAAACAAGGACAGAGATTATTGCTACTGATCACAGTCATACAGAGATCAAGGGTTTTTAAAGATTTGACAGTATATTTAAAAGAAACGTTCACTGCTTACCTGTGTGGATTTTCTGATGTCTCTGAAGCAGGTACTTCTGAATGAAGCGCATGTCGCACTGATTGCACTGGAAAGGTTTTTCACCTGCCAAACAGTGTTTTTCTTGTGATTTCTTTGTTCTTTTATGTGTCAGTTTTCTTTGATGTGATTTCGTGTGTAAATCTGACTTACCAGTGTGGATAAAAATGTGTCTTTGTAAATGGTAGTTTGTTCGGAAAGCAGCACTGCAGTGCTCACAAACGTGGGACTTTGGATTCTGGTGGCTAAGGGAACCGTCCTCATTAACTGTGAGAACCTAAAGACACAATTACACAATAATACAATTACAAAACTAGAACTGAAGAATTGTATGTTTCACATCATCTTATGTCATGTCTCATGTTCAAATCGTCACACTGTTGTGAATTTAACATGCTAACAATGCACACATGTAAATAATTAAATCTCATAAAAGTGCGTTGTGTTAAATACTCCAAACTAAGCACACCGGTGTAACCAGTGCATTCTACATTACATTCATCTCTGACGCCTGGTGAACCTTTTCAGGCGAGCGCTGTTTTCTCTTCTTCTTCTTTCTGTGACAGTCGGCTGGTTCTCTCCCCTGTTTCTTTTTCTCGTTCATATTCAAGGAATTTGGTGTTTTCATCTCCTGCTTTATATTCACCTTAAAAAAGGCAAAAACAATAACATCTCTTTTAATCAGTAAAGATAACAGTCAACAAGCCTTACAATCACTACAGACAAACAAACACAATATAAACACAACTTCTGGTTCTGCTTTTTTCATTGATCTGTGTGCGCTCATTGGAGACACAATAATGCTGAGAAAGCACAGCAGTACTGGGGTCCCGGGCCCAATCATCTACAGACTTACTGGCATATTGAGTGTGTAGTGTAATTTATGGGCCATCCGCTGCGAGAAAGCCACTGTTTCATCCTGTCCATTGTTTTTCACTGTGTCCTCATTAATCATCAGGTCATCCTGGGACATCAGATCATGTGAGGTCAGCCCTCCACTAGCCAGGTCATCGTCTTCATCATCATCATCATCTGCCAAAAGAGGATGATTGGCCAAGCTTCGTTCCCCAAGTGTCATATCCAGACTACCTCTCCTTCCTCGTCCATCCACCCTCGAGGGCCCTAAGCCTCTGGATGTGTGGTGAAGCCCCACGGGGCCACATTTCATGAGCAGCCCCTCCAGCTTGTCATCTACGTTCATCACTGAGCAATTGAGCTGAAGCTACAAGAAGATACTGGACCAACATATGGATTCCCACCAACAGTCAACAGGATTGTGCTCCCAGTTCTTCTGCCTCCCTCGACCTGAAAGAAACAGCACACTTGAGTTTAAACATTAGCAACAAACCTTACATTGGTGTGAATATAACCCATTCAATCATATAGATTATATACAGTCAAAGTGCAAAGGTCAAACTCCACTAGTGAAAATGCATCCGTTTTTAAAAAGTTAATTTAAAAGTTTTTGTTTATTTTCATTTCAAATGATTAAATCGGTTCAACTATTTTAAACACAAAATCCTAAAACTTCACTTTTATCTTAATTTCTTCAGGATTAATAAAAAGCTGATTTTAAATGTGATTTCAGACATTATTTTTCTCTGGCCTGTATACACAAGCAACACTTCATTTTCCTGGCCTGCCACATTGAGGAGAAATGTCAATTCAACTAAACTGACTGGATGTTCACTGTTAATATTGCCACTGAAGTATAAATACATTTAGTAAGAGAGCAATCTTGCCTACTTATGTAAGAGTCATTCAGAACACACAGACAAGTAATTTGAAGTATTTCTGTTAGAATATTTCATGTTTTACTCTTAACAGTCAACATCCCTTATCAGCAATGAATAATATAGTATCTACAATTCTGTGTCTACTGTATTAATTAAAAACTCTGAACCTCCTCATGCAATTATTTCATTTTCATCCTGAAACTGATGCTGCAAAGATTCTGCAGACGTTTGTTATACATGAGCACATATCAATGATCAATTGACTCAGTATCGTCCACATAAACCTTGAGCCACATATGAACAGAATGCACAAATTCAGTTCTGTTAGCGCACATTTACACTGATATGTGCACGGCTGTATTTACAGTACCACACTGAGTGCCTGTTGACACTGTCAGAGGTTCCAAAGAGTGCAGACACATTTCACATTTAAGATATGATATGCTCAGAGCGTTTATTGTGTTTTAATAATGCATTTAAATGCATTAGTGTAGTTTCAAATCGGCCTCGTCTCCATCATTCTGCTGTTATTTCATCAGACACACGTTTTCACGGTCGCCTGTCATGTAAAGACACGCAGATGAAGAGTTTACATACCGCATGTGTTGTCAGTGCGGGGCTGGCGGTGGGTTCGAGCCGCTCATGACGTGTTTGTCAAACTTTCTGCGATGCAGCTGTTAGCACGCGACGCTAGCGAGCTACATTCCATCTGCAGCTGCGCAGCGGTGCATTGTGGGATCGCGGCGGATTCTCTATTAGATGAACGAGTGTTGAGTTTTACATAATGACAGGGGAAATAAACTTTACATTTTCAGATTTTGATTATAAACATTTATAATAAATATTGCAATATATTTCATAAAAAGTTAGAATAGTATAGCCTCAGTGAGGATTCAGGAGAATTCTGGGTTTGTCAGGATTTCTCTGTTAGATTATAAAATCCCTCTATATAAATTAGGGTCAGAAATGAACAGTGGTTCAAACTGTGGTGACAACATTTTCCGATTGTTGTTATTTGTAACATCTGATATGTTTTGTTATATTTTATTCTCATGTAACAAAACGTGGATTGATTTTGTTACAGGTAGATTGATTCCAGTGTCATAAAATCTGCGCTATCAAACCGCTCGTTTAAACCACCACTAGAGAGAAACGTTTATTGCAGTTTTATGTTCCTATATCACTAGTGCAATATAAATATAGATTGTGTTTATTTTTATGTTAATGCAACCCAGAAATTTAAGGTTGACTTCTCCCCTGAAGTTTTTGGCACGTTTTTACATTTAACTTTTTATCACTTACACTCGGTAATTGTGACCATCAATATTACATATTTAATCTTATTTATAACATATTTAATCTTTACATTTCAATGGGACCAACTAGAAGACTGTAAGACATCCCAGCATACAAAAACATAAGACAATGATGATGGTATATTTTTAATCACCATTAGTGTTACAGCACAATTTTAACAGCAATAATTCCATCTCACTACAGATGAACCGATTGGCCGGAGTCAGGCTGGATTACACACAGGCACAGTTCTAATTATTATATCTGCCTTTCCTGTGCAACCTTCCAGTTCCTTTAGCCAGATCAATATCAAAACATTGACCCACCCGATCATCATCATCAAATGACAAATATGGCATTTACAGTGGAAGCTATGGCAACAAAGAAAATATGCAGTTAGTTGTGGATAAGGCATAAACAGAATATGAAGATTTCTCAGTTGAACTGAAGCGTATGTGAGGAGGGGCCAGTGGTTTCAATCATGTTTAATGACTGGACAGGCAGAATGGTGACAGTTATTTTGTTTGCGGTTTGGGCATCAGGGCACTATTTATGTGAATAAAATCTTTCACAGAAAATGTAGCGTTTGGTGTCTTCTGTGCATTTAATAACATAACATTTAATATCATTACACATTCCAATAAATTCAACACGTTCCAGATCGTGCCCAAATGAACCTGTTGGGCACAATGTGAATGTTTGTCTTCACTTTCCCATAATGCACTACCACATTTTAGCTTGATCATTTGAATCAATGCTTGTAACTGCTTTAGCATTTTATGAAATTTAAGACTTTATGATGAAGTAGTACAAGTTTAATTAAAGTATAAAAAGGAATGATTTTAGCACACATTCTGGCATCAAAAGGTTAACAATAAAAAAAATGACTAACAAATGACCAAGAAATCATTCCAGGGTGTCAGAGTAACCACTAGTAACCACTTCTGTTTAAAGTGTTAAGTCAAAAATCATGACATTTCCCAACTCTTGTAAATGAAAAGTGCAGTCACAGATGCAACCAGATCTGAATCTTGCTGCAGAACAACCGGAAATAAATAAAAATACAACTCTGAATATAGTGTATGTCTGATATTATCTGATACATTTTACACCAGAGCTTTGGGTTCGAGAGGTTGAGTAATGATATGAGAGGAAGACTTCAGCCCTCCAGGTCTGTCTCTGTGCTTCTCTGGATCATGTTCAAGGCCTCCTGGTTTTCACATCTTACTGAAGCACTCTTTAGCATTGCCCCACACTTGAATTCCCTGGAAACAAGACGTGTGTGTTTTAATGTGACACGAACGCATTTGGCAGGTGCCGTTATACGTTCCGTGCCTGTGAATTGAACTCATGGCTGGTGTTTTTAGCACAATGCTCTTTAAAGTGAGCTACAGGAACCCTTTACTGAAAATGACTGGCGTTTAACTAAAGCATTCCTCACCTTTTTACACATGCCGATCTGCATGATGGCGTAGTTGATGAGAGCCTCTCGAAGATCACGGTCCTTCTGCTCCTTAAACCTCTCAATGTCCACCCATGCGCTCTTCACAAACTCTCTCCAGAAAGTCACACAAATATTCAAAACATTACTGAGGGGAAATAATTACATTTTAATTCAAACAAAAAAGGGGGTCACATGTATTCCCAGCTAACAATTAAAGAATGTAAGAATGTTTCCCTAACGTTTCCATTAGGTTGCAAAAATGTTAAAAATGTTAAATGTTCTAAAAATGTTTCAAACGTCCAGATTTGTAGATGTTGTATAAAGTTCAAAAACATTTATATAAATAAATATATAGTGTCATTATTTATATATAAATATATATATATATATAATGTCATTATATAAATATTATCAACAGTGTTTTTAATTCTGTAACCTTTTCAAATGTCCCCTAACAATCTAAAAATAACGTTACACATTATATAACATTAGTTCCTACTAACGTTACTGGACAAACGTTTTTGATAACTCTGAGGGAACTGTTGGCTGGGTTGCTAAGTTCTGATGTTTTTATATGTGGACTTCTGGGAAAATCATGACATAACTACTTTTCTTACTCGCATTCTGCGTTTCTTTCTTGGACCAGCTCTTCTCCTTCCCCGATCTGTGTCTCCAGCATTTTCAGCTTGGCCTCTCTCTGCTCTGGGGTCTCCTGTCCAAACAGTTTACTGGTCATCCCCTTCAGAGAGAAGGTCCTTACCGTCTGGACAGGAAAAGAACATGTCAATGACACCCATTGGCTTGAGTAACCCACACTCTTCCTTTAAAGTTGATTTGCAGAAAGCTGAAATAAGCTTTTCCTTCCTTTTCTCATCCAAGTTTAAAGTAGAGAATAAATCGCCATATCAGCCAAGCAGGTCAGACTTTATGTCGCTGTTTTTTTTATGCTGCTCAAATGTTTACATGATAAATTCAAAATCAACAAAAATCAGATATTGAGCAAATACATAACGGATCAGCGTTTAACACGTTCTCCTTAGCTTAGACTGATTCACAAGTTTATAAAATAATAATTTATCATTTAAACCGTCAGCTCCAATTTCCTAAAAATGTTATTTTGGCTTTAATTGACTTCAAAGTACACGAAGTAAGCTGCAATTTTATGTTTCAAACAGAGATAGCGGGAGAAAGTTACAGAGTTTAAGGTTTATGATAAACAGGATCAATACTGGAAATTCTGTCATATGGACTTGAAAAAACATGATGGTGTGTAAATGATAAATCAATTGTAATTTTTAGGTAATCTATTCTGCTGGACACTCCCTATCACAGAGAAGTGATGCGTGTTGTCTCTGAGTGATGTCGTCTGATTGGACGGACACTGACCCCGGTGGCAAGCTCCTCCCTCTGTTGTTTCTTAGAGGTCAGATCCTGTGTGGCCATCTCCAGCTCATACTGTGTCAGCTCATGCTTCTTACACACGGCCCTGAGAAAACACACAGAACGACACACACAACAGAACACAAGCAGAAATATAGCTAGTTAGCAAAAGTTAGCTCTATGTGTAATGCAAACATTTCAGAGCAAATCTCATATACATTAAAGTGAGGGTGGATAATCTTTCTCAGAAACATTTTGTGTGATGCTGGTTGAAAGTCTCTTTACATTCTGATGGCAATCACTTGAGAAAGTGTCTAAATATATTTATAGAAATATATATCTTTTTTGTAGGCTGCAGGACTACAAAATGTTCATCCAATCATTGCTGTCGATCCAAATGCAATGATAGGATGTTCTACTTGCTGGTCAGTCTTTGTATGCACTCGTGTGTTGGAGGAGGCGTGGCTTTGAGAGCGCTCGGATAAGAGGGCGGGATCTTATGCTTTCAAAGCAGGTTTGTTTTTGCTATCCTTTTTGAAATTGCCTAGCCTACCTTTAATTACAATCTAAAGCACATTCAGATAAGGAAACATCAGAAAACCCATTAAAACTGAAGTCACAGAAGGCTGTCACACTGGAAGCACAGATGCTGTGCAGTGAGATTACTGTAAGGACACAGAGCATTGATGAAGGACACAGAGCATTGATGAAGGACACAGAGCATTGATGAAGGACACAGGGCATTGATGAAGGACACAGGGCATTGATGAAGGACACAGGGCATTGATGAAGGACACAGAGCATTGATGAAGGACACAGAGCATTGATGAAGGACACAGAGCATTGATGAAGGACACAGAGCATTGATGAAGGACACAGGGCATTGATGAGGGTTGTGTTAACAGTGAATACTGCACAGGAAACTCAATCAGCCAGTGCAGACTGTGTGAACAGTGCATGAGAACAAGAGCTGCAGATGATTGGAATCAGTCTCTCTGTTATAACAGCTTGTGTTGAGCAAGCTTCAGTTCAGACATTAATGCTGCACCTCAATGCGTCTGTGTAGAACAGATATTCCTTCAGCTGGTCGGCATAATGCTCCTCTTCCTCCAAAATATCATCCACAGATGCAGCAAACCTGCAGAAGAAAAGTGCCTGACTGAAATACTACAAAACCACAACACAAGTGTGTTCTGAGCTGTGTGAAAGAGTACATGCATTTACTGCACAAAAACATGATGACTGTACACTTTGTTACACGTTACATACAGCAGAAAATACACACCGAATATATTACATTCTTTATTATAGTTAATAATTAGTAAAAATTAGTCATTGCTGAGAATAGGTGAGCGGCTGTCAAATGGGCACCGATGACAGACAGTGTCTTTGATGCGGAAACAGGCAGAGCTTTGGGCTCTGACCTTTAACCTTACTGCTGAGTACAGCAGTCTGAAATCCAAACAAAAGTGACCGGTTATTGGCTGCTTGTTCCAGGAGAACCCTCAAATTTAAATCTGAGAGAACCTTCGTATGTCCCACAATATGTGCTATGCTGCAATAAACCTGCACTAATGCTATAAAAGCTGCATGAGGACGAATCCATGCGTCTGTTTGCGTGTGTTGGGGACTCACGCGTCCATGTGATGGCCGGCACTCTGCAGTCCGTCTCCCATCTCTTTCTCAATGGCGCTCCACTCGCTGTCCAAAACAAGCACAGACTCACAGTGGGTTCAATTCCAAGGAATACACACCGAATAAAGATGTATACATTTCTGCAATTGACAGTCGCGTTTATCCAAAGCACATATAGAGTTATACATTTTCTCATTACATTTGTTCCCTGTAAAACTTAACCCACAACCTTTGTACTGCTAATACAATGATCTACCAACTGAGCTACAGGAATGCAAGAAATGTATAATTGCAGCAAACTGCTTTGGATAAGAGTCTTCCAGGTGCATAAAGAGCATGTAGGAAGGTTTGGAAAGGATGAGAGTCCCTGATGACAGAGCTGTTCATTCTGTTACTTTTTATAATGAATTACCTGAAGACTCTTCCATAGTTTCCATGAACTTTATAGACTCCATACAGGCGATCAGCTGCTCTCTAAAGAAATCACAATGACAGAAAGACTTCAAACTAAATACTGCAATACTTACACCTTACAATACTGTAAAAATACCATTCACAGCAAGTTTGTAAGATGCAACATACTGTAACATGAGGTCAATGGACATGCGATTTCTCATCAACCAAAATTCAAACTCAAAACAAGCTAAAATTATAGATGTGCCCAGAAGTCTAACACAGATTAAGTTATTTTATTACCATCCATTCTGATTTATACCCTAACAGTGTTTATTGTTTTACCAAGAGTGCATTTTAACTGTGCATTTGTTAAACAAAGAAGTTTTTTAAGGGATCGATCGCAATGTTTAACTGTTTACACTCACTGCTCGAACCCTCAGCAGCTGAGAAACAACAGACTGCAGCTCGTCTCCATAGTGTTTCATATCTGCAAATCTCCTGTGAAACACACACACACACACACACACACACAGATCAGGAGAGTGAGCCACATCTTCAGCGTTTCACGCATTCAGGAAAACAGAAAAGTGTTTGTAAAAACATTTACTTGTCTGGATTCTTCACTCGGAATGTTGCACTTAAAGCTTTTAATCTTGAATCAGCCTGTAAAGACGACGCAGGCTGCATGTCACAGACAGATTCATGTTTGGTTTATTCAGTGCAAAGCAGAATTACAGCAACTCTTTACACAATGATCTTTTTAAACTACTGAGGTTAGATACACACTGTAATATGCCAATAATATATACACACATAAAATACTGCAACATGTTGCCATTCAATCCAGGCTAGTCTAACAGACTTACTGTGCTTGTTTATATGAAATAATGTGTATTGATAACAGATCCTCACTGCAGGAGCATCTTCAGCTTTTTTTATTTGAACCCAAACACACAGTATTTAATCAGTTTCATATCAACATTACATATTAGTGTACAGTGAGAAGAGACAAAAACAGTGTGAAGATGCCCAATAGACTTAAATGTACCTTCACCTGGAACCCTGTTTCAAACACAGTCTCCTTCCAGCTGTTTTCCTGTGAGACAGAGAATAAACATTTGTTGTAAACACACTGTGTTGTAAACACAGTTTACAACAACAGCCGTTATATGTGTTATATGGCAGTAAAAACATTGTTTATATTAAAACAATAAGCGTGTAAAACATAAAAATAAGGGTCAGTGTTCATTTCAAATAGTTAATGCATTTAATCATGACCTCTGACCTCTGTGTGAATTCTGTAATAAGACATTTTTCTTCTATCTGTGTAGTTTAAGATCTAACTAGCAAAAGATACATCAGCAGTCAGTGTGAAAAAAATCTGTGAACTACATTTTCTTTGGGGATTGCAAATATTGATTATGTGTCATTAATCTGATTAATTATTGAGTGTATAATGTAATTATGTCGATTTCTTTTTTTAAATGATCAACAATCCTAGTAAAAGCTTCAGCAAGAGTCCTCTACCTCAGTGAGAAACAAATAGAAGATCTTGTCATTGGACAGAACCGGGTGCGAGGCCACTCGGAGCAGGAAGTTCTCCAGTCCAACCCGACGCCTCTCCACAAAGTCAGGATCCATGTTGTCAGCTGACAGCTTGTGCCAAACAAATTCAGCCTGTGGCACCAATAAACAGCATGCAATCTGACATATGTATGCAAAACATATTTACGAGTGACAGTAACTCAAGCATTTTATTTGCATACCCGCTTCTCAGGCAATGGAGGAACCACCACAAATGGAAAGGTGACTAACAAGTAGTTTCTGAGGAGCTCAAACTCGCTGTAACGCCTCCACAGAGAATCTGGGACAGAACTGTTGCCCTCAGATCCAGCATCCACTGGCCTACAAGAAATAAACGCAACACAGAAATGATATATAATTCTTAATCACATTTAAATCTAAAGGTTGCTGGGCTCATAAAAACTTTGGTATATAAATGTTTCCAAGATATTAAAAACACTTCATTGATAGGGTTGCAAAATTCTAGGAGACTTTTGGAAACTTATTGGGAATTTATGGGAAAATATGTGAATCATAGCACACAGATAAAGACGAGTCATTGTTTATTTTTCTAAAATTATTAAAAAATTATTCACTGATGAGGTTTAAGTACAAACCTGACTCAAAACAGAACAAAAAACTATATAATATAATTTTGAGTATTTTTTGAGTAGAATTTTGGTAATTCAAGTTTACCAAGTATATAAAAATATAAAAATGACCTCTGAAGATCTCTGTAGCTTTTATAATCACAGACAGGTTCAAACAAACACACATTTGCTGAACAACGTCTTAGTTGCAGACAGCAGATTAGACCAATGAGAACTGTTCTAAATCATGTGATATATGAACATGGTGCTGTGGCAGTGCTGGAAACACAGACAAAACACATCTGAACTGCTGACTCATCACTCTCTCCAGAACAACACGTCAACACAGACTGCTGGGTGTCACTTCTGCTGGGATTTACTTCCTGTCCAGTGAGACACAGTTGTTCTATATGAAAGAGACTAGAGTTCTGTATCTTCTGAGATGCACTAGTGTGCTGTGACTTCTGAATGCGCTTGTGTGACTCCATGTGACAATAGTGCATTCAGAATCTGTAACGTACTTGCTCAATAACTCATTTTTTGTTCATTTTTAACCAAATAAAGTTATGAACTGCAGCTTTAAACACCAACAACACACCAGTGAAACCAATGAGACAGGCTGCACCTGAAAGCCAAAAGACTTCATGATATATTTAAGAGAAGATTAGATGCACAAGTCACGCTTGCAAAACTGCTGTGTAATATACAAACACAAAACATACTGTAAGAATGAAACACGACATGCTGAGGTCATCAGGGTGAGTCTCAAAAGCTGACGAGTCACTGCACTGAGAACGTCAAGTATCTCACCTGGTCTCTATAAGATACACTGTATATGTCTCCTGCATGTTGACAGCATTTTTCCCTGTTCTCTTCTCTGCTTCAGCCACACTGATCTCCAGCCTCTTCAGAAGATTTGTGCCTCTTTCAACCATCTGTAAGTGCAGGTGAAACCATACAAAAATACAATGTTCAATATTTCACAGAAAGAGGAAACAACAATGTGGACAGGGAAGTCATGCATTGGGTGTCATTCATCATTTTTAGTCATTGCTGGTCTTTCCGTATTACTGGATAAGGTTTTGGAGATTTTTAATAGTTAATTTCCTGACTGAATGCCCACTAGAAACATAGAAGAACATTTTAACAGAACAAGAAAAATGTATACTATGTATAATTAAACACATGGCTTTGCATTGCCTTTAAAGATTCCATTCATTTCCAAGCCTTCCGACCTAAAATTCCCTAATATTTCTAGGTTTTTCATAATTAATCCATCCTTCAAATCAAACTCCTGCCCTACTTCTAGAGTTTTGTTCAGTTACAGTCAATCTAGAAGTATTTTTATAGCTGTATATGATCAGATAAGAAATCTATCTAGTACACGAGCAGCTGAGAAGATCCAGCACTGCTGATATAATGCAAACTTGCGCGTGACGAGAATGTCAGCTGACAGATATGAGCAGGAGACACGGGCTGTTTACAAACGTGTCGAAGTCTTTCATTGACAGACCCTCCACAGCTGTATGACGTTCTGTACATTGCTGACATAAGACATGAGCTTTGAGTGGAGAAACAGAGGATGCCACCAGAATGTGCGGATATATTTGCAGTACAGATACAATCACACATCACGCGCACTCCGCGACATCCATAATACAACACATCATCCATCTCACCGCGGAAAGACAGGATCGTTAAGCTACGGGCTTTACCGTGTTCTTCAAGTTGTTCTCCGACTCTGAAGGAGTCAGATCCGTGTTTCCAATCACCGCTATATCCTCACTTCCTGAGTCCGCCATGATTTTTTCGCTCGTAGCGCGCCTGCGCAGTCGGCACGTTCGCTACTTTCACGAGATCGAGTTTGTGCGTCCTCGCGCGTCGTCGCCTCAGGATGCGTGAGACATTACAGTGAATCGTAAAATATAATAAATGTTATTTTAACAGCATCCTATTTTACAGATTGATTTATAAACAAGTCCTTGATTTGGCAGCCTGTGACGTGTTTCCATTACTAAGGAACAAACATGTGAAGTAATTTCACCCATTTCTGTTGTGAACCGGTTTCATATGTATCAGTATATAAATACATGTATGTTTTGTGTCATGAAATCACACTGACACTGTCACAGCCGGATCACATGCAGTATCTGCATAACATAAATATACATCATATATATACATACATAACAAATGGGTTAAAATTAACCCATGTGTTTATCTGAAAATAACTAATATTATGTCAGTCTTTAAACTAAATGTTTAAGTTAAACATTCATCTAATATATTTGGACTATATATATTAATGATACCATAAATGTACTGCATAGCAAGAACAACTCCGATCACACAACATAAAATCATTCAAGCACAAGTAGACCAATAGCTGAAATCATCCAAAATATTAACAATTTTATTGGTTCAATCATATTTGTGAATCTGAGGCTACAGGGAGTGTATTTAAACCATCAGTGCAGCTGAGAGCTCAGCAGAACAGAAGAGAGAACCGCAGATGGCCGTTCTGTATTTTGCTGACAGTAACATAACAGTGGATATGATCAACGGCTGTAGTTTCACTCTGCTGTGATGAGAAAGCTGACAGCTGACGGGTGGAACAACAGGAAGACTAACAAATAAGGCACAACAGACTTCTCAGCACGACCAGTGAGATGTTAAATGAAAGATGAAAACTTCAGCCAGCACACGCCTGGTCAAATTCTTATTAACCATGAGATGTTTAAATAAAAATCATGGTTTTTGACTGAGAACCCTGAAGAATCACAACAGCCTCTTATGGCTTAAACCAAACAAGTGCTTATTTAAAGCTGCAATCCATAACTTTGTTTTGTTAAACTTAGAACTACACAAAAAACAGTTATTGGGCAGAAGTACATGACAGATCAGTGTTTACAACTGTCTTATCTTACCCCAATTTACAACAGTAAGCTTGTAACATAAATTTATAATTTCAGCTGTTGGGTCAGATTTCTCCGGTAATGCCAGTTTGGTTGGTAAAGTGACCTACAATTTTAAGTTTCTGGCGACAGAGGCGAACGTTATTACGTGCAGCTTTAATAATCTTTTCACCCGCTAACTAAAACCTGAATACTCTCCAAAGAACATCTTGCCTTTAAGAGGAATCAACACTCTTCAGTTTTGGGGTGTACTGTTTTTTTAAAGGTCAACATTTCAGTCGAGGTAGAATCCAACTGTTGTGTTGTTTTATTTTGCATAATATGACAAATCAGTTGGGGGTCATGTTTGACAGAGTTCATTTATAATAATACTGTCTGATCAGACTGCATGTTCCGTACACACATTAGTGTGCATGTAAAGATTACAAGGCTGTTTTGCTCTATGAAAACACTGTGTCAGTAACTGAAGCAGATGATGTAACTGTTCACTGAACATCAGGCAGAAACAGGCCAGCAGGCATCCACCCAAGCACCTGATCACACTGACCGTTTCCAGATATCAGCAGGTTAAGTGCAAAGTGCCTGCAAGCTTTATTCACCAGAGCGAAAACAGAAATACAGCATCACACAAAAGCCAAACCAATGACTTCTCACAAAACTGCAGCTGCGTCAGCTCTGCTACTTACCGACTCGCAGTTTATGAGTCTACAACGCAGCCAGATGTCTGTATTTTTATAATCTGCCCTCCTGAGAGAACTGCGCCCCTCCTGAATTTCATTTGATATCATCAATTCAGGATAAGTCACGTAAACTTTTAAAATAATCAGAAAACTCTGACAGTACTGTGGTGGAATACAGTATACCACAGTATGGTTAGATTAAAAAGTGCATAAATGAACCTCAAACATAATCCCGCTGTAAGAAGGGCCCTCATTACACACAACACTCGTTAAGGCAACATCAACAAACAATATCTGAGCACAGATCTGAGAAATCATTCACAGAGTACAAAAATTTACCATCGAGGAATGCAAATATGAACATCAGAGTGCAAACCCGCAGTCCACAGCCTGCCACAAACACTCAAATTATAATTATATTACATCATACAAAGAAGAGTTTATGTTTTCATCTGTCAGAGAGGAATGCTGGACCAACAGAAGGATGCGAGGTGCACAGGCTCAGCTTTGAAAAGGTCAGAGGTCACGGGTTGGGCTGAGGGGGCACTGGGGAGGAGCTATGGGCTGCTGTTTTCCACAGTGGTTGGTAATACACCCAGCCCTCACCCTGTAATGAGAGAAAGAAAAACTAAATCTTTAACTTCTAAAAGCAAAACTGACATTTGCGGACATTTTACTTCAGTCATCTGATGCGTTTCTGAGAGACATTGTATCACAAGCTAAAAAAAGTTTAAGTTTAGTTGTTTATATCTGCTGGAAACTGTAAAAAGTGGGCAATATAAGCATGGGTTGAGCATTATGAAAACAACATTTTTTCTTTAGAATAAAGTGCATATCTGAACTGAGCTTAACACGAGCAAGAATGTTTAAAAGGACTGATTTTAATTTTATGTTCAATTTAATATTTCAGTCTGTCTTTTTAATGACCAAATATAAACCACGAACACAGACAAACAATCCTTCCCCAGACCTTAATTACTAACAGTAAACTCAAAAACTGCCTCGATTTATAAATGACATATTATGGAAAATATAAAAAAATAAGAAAAGTTGGAGATAAAAACGTTTTTTTTTTTTTACTTTTCTTTCAAAATATTTGGTCCTCCATGCTGTCTGTGTCTCTGTGCGGTGTCTCTCCTCTTTTCTCTGTTGTTCTTCCAGGAAGTGCTTGTGTTCTGTGGCTTTATCCATATCTCTGTCTCTCAGTGATTCTGTCACCTGCTGCCACAGTCGCCTGCAGACAGAGTCACCAGTTAAAGACAGAGCGACAGCATCACGGGAACAAGTTTCCAGTAAACACGTATGAATCCACAAATAACAAGACAACTAAAATATTAGTTGATGTAAAAAAAGCACTTCAAGCACATCAAGCCAAAAAATAAAAACTTCTAAACTATCTATATTATAAAAATTTTATGAACACAAATGTTTGTTCAAAATCTGTTTATTTTTAAACTATAAGCATTAAATCTTTATGTAAGAAGAGTTAGTCCTCAATATGTAAACAGTAACAGAACATAACAACAGATGCTGAACAGTGACAAACAGTAATTTACATATCTGAATAAAGCTCATTTAACTGGTTGGTGTTACCTGGACTCGTATGGTCCTTGAAGCTCATTGGGCCGTATTCTTTTCCTGTTGACGGGGAGTTTGGCAACATCTACCAGACGCGTCTCACCACTGGTGTAGGTGAACTCCAGCGTGCCGTTCCACTCGCCCTGCACGCGACACACCACAGCGTTGGTGGGGTTGTGTCTGATTTCCGCGTTCACTCTGAGGAACACAGCACACATCTCTGTTACTCCTCAGAATTCACTTGAATTGTAAAGCTTTACACTCATGAGTAAAAAGTCAAATGCTTTGATGTAAACAACAGCACAGAATCTGAACACACATTCATAGATCTTCAGAACTGCAGGGCTGGTGTATAAATTCACACTGCAAACACACGAGTGTCACAGAACTGGCATATGCAGTCATGTAAGATGATCCAGTGTGATCTGACCTGTGCAGCTTGCCTCCATAGAAAGGTTTTGTCTGGAAGGTGATGACTGCAGAGTAGCCCGTCTTGGCGCAGTTGACGTTGATCTTTCCTCCCAGCTCCACCCAGGGCACCGTGAGGATGGAGCGGGCGTAGGCGGAGGGCAGACTGAAGGTGTATTCCTCCCCATGCTCCAACAGATGCAGATTACCTGCAGAAACAAAATGATCAGCTCAAATATTCTAAAATAAAAATTGAGTTGCAGGTCTGTTATGAGTGGTGAACAGCAGAGAAAATAATGCTGAATGCAAATAACAAAATATATTTTTATGGTAAATAGGAATTCTATATAAACACAGAATTCTAAAGCATTCAAACTGTTTTTGAATGCAAATTTACTTCTATACCATCTTCACTCATTTTGCACTGTTGCAAGGCAGCTTTGTAGTGAATATATATTAGCACCCACAGTAGCAGCAAAACAGTGACGTATGAAATATATAGAATACATATGACCCACCCAAAAAAGTGAGTGTGAGGTAGAAACATACCTTCTCCGATCATAGAGACACCAATGGACATGCCCATGAACTTGCTCTTGGTCCACACATGCGTGTTGACGCACATCTGTCTCTGCTGGCACTCTGCATAGAAGCCTGACACAGGCGGGTGGTGAGAAACCTGTTCGGCCACAAAGCGGACAGTGTAGCAGTCTGAGGTGCACGAGATCCCCTCGTTTGGGACCTCAGTGGGAGGTGTTGCTGCTTTGGGAACTCTCCAAGAGCAGTGGAATGTTTCTCCAATGATGGGGTTGTAAGGCTTTTTGGCAATAGCACCTTTGCGACCTTCGTAGAAGGAGGTGAGATAATATTCCACAAATCGGACCATGCGCTCCATCGGGTTGGAGCCGTCAGTGATGGCCACGAAAAGGTCCGGATGGGACATGAAGTCTGCGTACATTTCCAGGAGGGAACGCTTCTCCAGTATGAAAGTAGGAAGGACCACCTACATAACCAAATTATTTGCAATGAGGTTTGGAAATCGTAGAATAGAATTCATTCACAAGTGTACAATTGAACAGCTCATCTGAGGTTCAGCTCATCTGAGGTTCAGCTCATCTGAGGTTCAGCTCATCTGAGGTTCAGCTCATCTGAGGTTCAGCTCATCTGAGGTTCAGCTCATCTGAGGCTCAGCTCATCTGAGGTTCAGCTCATCTGAGGTTCAGCTCATCTGAGGTTTAACAAAGAAACTCAAAGAGCCATTAATGAGATGGAGTTTGATATACCCTGGTGAGGTCCATGCCCAGCTTGAGCTGAGAGAGGAGGTGCAGAATGACACTGCGCTCCTCTTCGACAGCACCCAGATCCTCCTCCTCAGCCAGAGAGGTATCCTCCACCTCCTGCGAGAAATCAACCTCCTCCTGATCCTGGAATAAACACAACAAACTTCACGATTACACTGAAACATCCTAGTCAAGATTCTGTTAATGTGCCGAGTGCATCATCAGCTGCTGCGTTCCTATTGGTGCTTTGAATCATCCATTCAGAAGTCACACTGCTGGGCTGTGATCACTTACAGATCTTTGTCAGAAGTCTGTCTGTCTGTGAACATGTCACCCTGAATGACGGAAGACTCATGATTACAAAATAGCCTTTTGTTGTGTAAAAAACACAATTACAAACACAGCTACTTACGCGGCTACATAAGCGCGGCTACTTAAGCGCGGCTACTTAAGCGCGGCTACTTAAGCGCGACTACTTAAGCGCGACTACTTAAGCGCGACTACTTAAGCGCGACTACTTAAGCGCGACTACTTAAGCGCGACTACTTAAGCGCGACTACTTAAGCGCGGCTATGAACAGAGATACAGTAAACATTCACCAAGCTGATAGGTTTACTCAGGTTAAGAGGAGGCCTGTCAACAGCATAACAGTCAGTTAGCTCAAGTGTTTCTTTACATCAAGGCAACTGAAGTGAAAGAGAACTCATGCCGACTAATCACCAGAAGACTTTTCCAAAACCACAATGTCAATCAACACAGTTACTGTAATCTGTATTGAATCTAAAATACAGTCAATTTCCAGAACAAGCTTAAGAGTGAATGTTCAAGCTACATTTAAAATGGCATTAATTTTACTGAACTACATAAAATCACAAACTAAGTACAACACGTGTTGTAGGGAAAGAAACACAAGCACACCTTTCAAGCAAACCAAATAACAAAAACGTTTATGTGACAAAACATGTGGACACTTGGCTGGCAAACGTTAGTGGAACATGTTGATAGTTAAAATGTTCCAGTACTTTCTCCTATCTCAGGTTGACATGAAACAAATGTATACATTTGTAGAATAAGTGTAAACACTGTTCTATTAAAATTGTTTTATTTAGTATGGATGGTACAATCTGTTTGTCCAAAACTTTGGGATGGGGAGTGCTCTCAGTTTTTGTCATTTAGTTTGGTGATAGTTTGTGATATAGAAATGTAATATCATTATGTAAATGAACTACACCTGTGGTTACTGTGCAGGGATGCCTGTATGAACCCTGGGGGCAGCAGGCTGTCTTAAACACTAACAAAGCTGAAGATAATAGTGGAGAGCGGTCTGGCATGACCCGTTTGCTTCTGGATCTTATGCAATGAGATTTTTCATTCATTATTCATTATTCATGTCCAACCAAACAAAATGATTCATTCTAGAAACTGAGCAAATATAATTTTAGTTCTATTCTAGTTCAAATTCTAATACAAGTTCTATGATATTTAATACCCATATCTTACCGTGGCAATATGACAGGAGACCGTTTCTAAAGGTTCCAGAAGCGTTCCTTCCGTTTTGTCATCATCTTTAGTGATGTTGGGTAATGTTCCTCCGTTCTTTAGGATGTCGGGAAGTTTTGGCTCCAGCCATTCGATGGCAGGACCTACAGGACACACAAAACCTGCCTCAGAAGTGCTCATATTGCTGGCCCACCACCACAAAACCCACAATCCAACAGCAACCTCGAAAGCCACAGGAATTCTGTGTCCGGCTCTCAGACAACTGAGCTCTCAATGGAAACCTGAGCCCAGGTTCTCACCGCCAGCATGGAGCCCCGCCCACTGCCAACTTGTTTGATTATTAGCTCTGAGATCTGTCTGGTGGTTTGTGTTGTGGTAATTAGGGAGTTCAGAAAGTTCACAGGTGGTTTTTAGTTGTCTGTCTGAGATCTTGTAGTCTCAATGTTTATTTTTAGGCAGGAGTAATGCAATACGTGTGTGTTCCTGACTTAACTGACTCAATCTAAACATTAATTTAGTTCTGCTTGTCCTCTAGTTTCAGGGGCAGAAGACACCCGAAACATTTGAAAATCTGGAGACATTTTCTTCCTGGAACTGACACAAGTTGGTAAGTCTGTCAGCTGGCATGCTCTGCTGACGGCAGCAGCGGGTCAGTTACCTGCAGAAGTCTATCAGCTGCAGATACAGTTCCTCATAAATTATAAAGCAATATTCCACTCCCTGAACACGGCCTCAGGTCACACATTCTGCAGGTACAAACATGACCTGAGATTACCGTAACTGCAACCACAAACACTTACACATTTTCTAGAATATGACTCTTTTTTTCCTGTTCTGCTATTGGTTATTTCACATCAACAGATCTACCACAAGCCGTGACAAGAGTTATTGTGCTGTGTATTCTGACCGTATCACACTGACCTGGATTACACATAAGGTTCAGTGAGGCACAGTGAATATGTGACTGAAGATATTCAGTAAGTGTCTGATGGGAGATTTGGAGAAGCTGAGGCTGTCGTGTTGTCTGAAGGAATCTGCATGACTCATTTTTGGCTTGCATTTCCACTACCCATATATAAACAGAGAGTTACACAAACTCTTCACCGTGACTTGATGTTGACTGAAAAGTTTGGATAAAAAAAGTAAATGTGTATACAAATGTACATTAAACTTTCTATAATTAATATATATTTAATTACCATTATTTTTACCAGTATTACCTCTCTCTTACATTGATTTAGCTGCTGCACCTTTAAGAGCTCTTTATACACATTCTCTCCTCACATATGAATTGAGGAACAGCACTTTGCTGTGTTCAAACACAGGCTCGGGCTTTGCTGACTGTGCTTCAACATCCTTCAATAACAGCCATTGCATTTCTTTCAGTACAGAGTGAAAGCGTCATAAAAATATATTAAATTATGCCACACAAATGTTAAGATCAGACCAAAATGATCTGTGCAGTGACCTTTTTAAAATACCATTTCAGCACTCAATTCTAACTGGGATGCTTATAAAGATATACAGAACAGCACACAACAAGAAAAGTTGTGGACAGTGTAGAATTCCACAGAAGTGTAGCCAGCACAGGGAACAGCGCAGAGATTGGCAACACAGAGGATGTGGCAACGGTGACACCAGGATGAAAAGAAGCCTCACCAGCGAGAGGAATTTTCTGCCGAGCCATTTGCTGCAGCTGCAGGATATGCAGGCAGTCGCTGAGGCAGGTCATGGTGGCCAATGATGTGGCTTTCAGCAGCAGCAGGTCTTGGTCCAGTGGAGATGGACTCTGAGAGGACGGCAGGCCCTCGATGCTCTGGATCATTTCTCTGTGCTGGCCCTGGGCCTGGACCATCATCTGAAGCAGGACAGAAACAGCATGAGATCTTGTTACAGCTTGTACCGTACAATCAGTTAAACGTGTATTTATAAACCCTTAAAGCAGATAAAGTTACAAAGCGACTGCGCTTCTGTGGTCTGTAAAAGCATCATAGGTTTCTCCCAGTCTCACCTCTCTGGCTTCCAGCAGGTGATCGGGCAGCAGGTTCTTCCTACTGGAGTACAGAGACGAGCTGTGCTGCAGCGGAGACAGACCCAGAAGGGAGTTTGTGTTCTGACTGATCCTGTGCTGAGATCCTGGAGAGCTGCCGCTGCCCTGAGACATCATAGAGAGACTGTGTGTCTGCAGAGGAGGATTCGTCTGTGGGATTACACATAACAAACTAAACACAAACTAAAATATATTTCACATGCTGATGAAATGTTTAGCTTTAATCTGCTGTAAATTAGTTCCTCCTAAATGGAATTTTTAAAAATCTATGTTGTGATCAATGGAAGAATGACATGAGAGTGAGTGGATGACTGAAACTACAAGCATTAGGAATTAACAGATTGTCTCAAACAGCCTGTCTGCTCCTGTTACTCTGAAAGTCACGGAGCAGTACAGCGTCTGCTCCTGTTACTCTGAAAGTCACGGAGCAGTACAGCGTCTGCTCCTGTTACTCTGGAAGTCACGGAGCAGTACAGCGTCTGCTCTTGTTACTCTGAAAGTCACGGAGCAGTACAGCGTCTGCTCCTGTTACTCTGGAAGTCACGGAGCAGTACAGCGTCTGCTCATGTTACTCTGGAAGTCACGGAGCAGTACAGCGTCTGCTCCTGTTACTCTGAAAGTCACGGAGCAGTACAGCGTCTGCTCATGTTACTCTGGAAGTCACGGAGCAGTACAGCGTCTGCTCTTGTTACTCTGAAAGTCACGGAGCAGTACAGCGTCTGCTCCTGTTACTCTGGAAGTCACGGAGCAGTACAGCGTCTGCTCCTGTTACTCTGAAAGTCACGGAGCAGTACAGCGTCTGCTCCTGTTACTCTGAAAGTCACGGAGCAGTACAGCGTCTGCTCCTGTTACTCTGGAAGTCACGGAGCAGTACAGCGTCTGCTCCTGTTACTCTGGAAGTCACGGAGCAGTACAGCGTCTGCTCCTGTTACTCTGAAAGTCACAGAGCAGTACAGCGTCTGCTCCTGTTACTCTGGAAGTCACGGAGCAGTACAGCGTCTGCTCCTGTTACTCTGGAAGTCACGGAGCAGTACAGCGTCTGCTCCTGTTACTCTGCAAGTCACGGAGCAGTACAGCGTCTGCTCCTGTTACTCTGGAAGTCACAGAGCAGTACAGCGTCTGCTCCTGTTACTCTGGAAGTCACAGAGCAGTACAGCGTCTGCTCCTGTTACTCTGGAAGTCACAGAGCAGTACAGCCTGTCTGCTCCTGTTACTCTGGAAGTCACAGAGCAGTACAGCGGTACTAAGAGAACGGCAGGCATCACCTTCCCCATCGCCTCTGTATGATGCTGTGCACAGATCTGCAGCCGGCTGACCCAGTGCTGCCGCTCCTTCGCATCTGTGGCTGAAATGAAACGTTACATCGATGTTTAGCATACGAGCACATGAAGTATATTTCTGGGCTCCTATTATTTCAGATCTGACCAGTTACACATATATTAGAATAAAGTGCACTATAATAAAGAGCGTGCGCTCTGGTTAAGAGAGTACAGTTTCAGACTGTCTGCATTTAAATATTTCAAATTTTAATAAGAGGAAAATGTAAGCGATGCAGTCGTGTGAGCACCTCTGAGTTTATACTGCTCTCCGCTGATGGCATTGACTGTGAAGGTGTGCGAGTCTTCATCACTCGGGGAAATCACAGCTCCGGCTAGTGGCAGAGACCCCCGAGGCTTCAGACTCCTCGACTGCTCGTTCACAAAGTATTCCAGCAGCCCTGCCTCATTGTTGAGGACAAAATATCTATAATGAAGAAATATATTTTAGTTTGAGGTAAAAGCGAGTAGGTTTGTCAGCTCCACACTAAACAGGCCGGCTTACAAGAGACACATCAGAAAGTTTACTCACCGGTACTGCCATCCAGTTACCAGATTGGTGTACTTCATCAAGTACCCAGCTACCTTTTCCATCAGATCACTTAATATAAAGAAGAGAAAAGCACTAGTTTGTTTTATTCATTACTTATACCATGACCATATATATATATATATATATATATATATGTGTGTGTATTTATATACTCTACTGTGTTCCTGTAGCTCAACTGGTAGAGCACCGTGTTAGCAGCGCAAAGGTTGTGGGTTTAATTAGCAGGGAACACACATATTGATAAATATATACCTGCACTGTAAGTCACATTGGATAAAAGTGTCTGCCAAATGCATAACTGTAAAATGTAAATATATACAGTATATTTCAACATATATCACAGGTCGTTAGGGAAATATATCTGTATTGCTGTGACAGATTATGGTCCAACACTCTCATAACTGAACTGTTGTTAATGAACATACTTCAAGTATAATATAAGCACAAATGTCAAGACGACAACAGTGGTAGCAGCTCTTTTATATGTAACTCTGTCACTTTCACACTGACAGAGTGAGACATGCATTAACTAGTCAGTCTGAACAGAGCAGAACAACTGACTAAACTGGTTTGCGTTTCCTGCTGATAATGCCAGTGCCTGGCATGATAACAACACATGAAACATTATGCACATGCATGAACGAATAGTTTCTGTCGTTATTTACACACATCACGAACTGTAATGTTGTTCACTCTCTCTGGTCATTATTTACTTTCACTGAATGGAAATGACCAGTATCTTCCTTCATCTCTGTCGTTTGGCGGCAGAAAGATAATGAAACGGGTTTGGATCGACATGAGGGTTAACTATATGAAATATTCTGAAAGAAATCACAGACGTTTGGAAGTGAAATAATGCTATTAGACCTCAGATCGGAATCAACCTCGTAAGACACAAATTATAATGTGTACAGTACCTGTACTGCCAGGATTTGGATCCAGTCCTGCAGATAGTGCTGTGCTGCTCCAGCACGGCTTCAGTCTGCATGATCAGATCAACACAGCTAATGTGAACCTACGTAGAGAACCAACCGATTTCATATAGTGAAACACGAGTCTGAATGATTTCTTATGGCCGTTGTTTTAATCATCGCTCTAGTTTGATGCTGTGAAATACAGAACCGCTGTCATGTTTGTCTCGAGCCGCCATGACGGAACGTGATGTCATCTGAACCGAATCATGTGACTATGTACTATAAATTAAATAAAAACGCACACATGTATTTAATAGAAAAGCTGGTTATAATTATATTCTGCGTATCATAAAACCATACCGATATGATTAATTTGGATTACATGATATAATTTCAATATTTTTATTTTCAAAAATCCACATCACTCTTCAAAATAAAAGTCCTAGGTGGAGTCCGACCGGAGAGGCGCGCGAGTCTCTGATTGGTCAGATTGATTGATCGACGGTCGTCTCAACCTTGCAGTAGAGATTCTTCTTCATTCATCTTAAATAGCTCGTCTTATTTAGTGGCCTATTGGCCTATAGGCTTAAATGTAAATTATACTTTTAAGAAAAAAATAAACCAAATTATATATAAAAATATTCATTAGAAGAATACAGAAAAATCACATGAAATTACAGAGCCATCTACAGAATGCAAAGAACTGGTTCCATGTGTTACTGAAGACAGAAATAAATCATACAGACAATGTTTTATAGATCTGACAATCATCCCTAATTTTCTACAGAGCAGCAAACGGGTTTGTTGTGTTTGATAACAACACATTTGATTCACAGCTTGAGTTTTCCAGCCAGAGAGCTGCAGGGGTGGAGGCGCGAGAAGCGACCCAAAGTCCACACGGGGAACACATTCCGGTAGGAGGTGTAGCTGATGGCACAATTTTTATTAAACACTCCAGAAATGTTCTCCTACAAAGAGAAGATTCAACAGATTCACAAACAACAGATGGATTTTTGAGATGTGACAAAATGTAAGTGGACAGACAAAGTGAAAAGCATTGCTTACCTGTGGCCAGTCTCCATTGGGAAGCTGCTTATCAATCAACACTTGAATGCCTCTCTCAATTACTCTGATATCAGGATATCTAAAAATCACATTTATTGTTTTAGGAATCATGGATATTGTTCTATATGTAACAGTCTGTTACATGACACTGTTATTGATGTTACCTGACAGCCATCAGTCCCAGCAGAGCCCAGCACGTGTTGTGGATCTGTGAGTTCTTGCTCTGAACATAACATCTCTGCTCACATGACTCAAAGTCTTCCCCCCAGCCTCCGTCCTCCATCTGCTTAGACAGCAGAAAGTCACACGCCCGCTTCACCTCCACACAAACACACCTGAAAGAAATGATGGTGTTACAGAAGGCTATGGGAGAACTGCAATGGACCATTAACTAATAAACACTGCAAGGCCAAGAGCCAAAACCCTGTGGTGAAAAAGTTTTTAATGTTGTTTCTGTGTCTATGTGGTGTTTTTAATATGCTTTAAGACAAACCGTGTGCCTAGGCAGCAGGCAGTAGTTAGCTAAATAACTCAACTGGAACATTAGTGAGCGATTTGTAAAGCCCTACATAGGCAGCAATGACGTAAACGTTCTACTGTTCTCGGTGCAATGCATTATGGGATTCCTCTCACCAGATTGTTTCAGCTAATAGAAAAACATGTAACATACTCATTCTGGAAAGTGTGTCCCATACATGCGAATGCCTCCAGACCAAACCACACACCATATGTGAAACAGACTCCCCAAGACCTGTTAAAGAACAAAGTCATTGTCCAATGTCAAGAGACAACAAATAAAGAAACAACAGAACAATATCTATGATTATAAATGATGCACTTCAAAATCAAGGCCTACCCTTCCCATGATCCATCAGGTCTCTGAACCCTCCTGCAGTAGTTCAGCCCCTCCTGAAGAGTCGTCCTGTATAATCAAAAGATGGAGTTCAACCAAATCATTTCTTACAGCTCAGTATGTTGAGATTCTGTGTGTGGCAGCACCTAATCTCCTGTGCTCTGTGTTCAGGATACACACGGTGGAAATGTTTCAGTGCCTGCATGACAGCTGATGTGCACTCAACATACGTGTAGTCAATCATTATATCACCTGAGAGAAAGTCAGCAAAACTTCATGTTTCATGTTTCATGAATGAAAACAATGTTGTGAGGGACGGGTGTACAGCATCTTTCAGCATTGCTCACCAAACACCTCTGATGGGTTGAGCAGCTCCAGCAGTCGTCCACCTCGCTTTGTCTCGTACGTAGCAAATCCTCCATCTGAATTTCTCATGCTTAGCAGCTGAAACAGATTTACAGAGTCAGAGATCTCAGAACACGACTGATGTAGCAGGGCTGTAAGAAATGAAATGATCAAAATATTGCATTGCAATAACCAAATGATCTTAATACTGATCTGACACAGTTTGAGGTACAGAGGCTTCTCATTTGAGACTGTTGTGTTTAAGCACAGTCAGGACATGCAGGTGTCTGTATGTAATTGCAGGCTTTACCACATTGACAGCATCATAGAGTCTTTCTGCAGGAACTTGTTGTGTGAGGAAACTGCACTGCTCCTGCAGTAACATCACAGACTTCAGGCCCTCTGACGTACAGTCAGCCACTATCCAACCACAGTCACGAGTGCTGAAGGGAAAACCTCCCTGAAACACACATATTTAATCATTACAATGTGTTTGTCTGAACTACTGTACTCTTCATTACTGTAAAATTCACATGAAAAATACATGTCTACCTTGTTCATTTGCCTGTAGTATTTTTGATATTCTGGAGGATTGTCTTTGATCTATAGTGATGAAAAATTGGTTAGACTTCACACAGAATAAACATTTAAGGTGAATCTTATGAAAACTGTTAAGTGCAGGGTAGACGATCTTTTCCAGAAACATTTGTGTTATGCTGGTCTCTTCACATCCTGATAACAATCACAGTGATGATGTTTAAAAGTGAGATTTAATCATACCTGAGTCAGATCGAAGAAATGATGGGCTTGTCTGAGACACTCTGCAAACCTGGGTGTATCTTGAGCACCTGCCTGCTCAGAGCAAAATGACAATGTAACAGTTATAAATGTAAAACAATCGGCAAATATAACAGGTGCTGTTTTGACAGTCAAGCTTTTTCTGTGTACCTCAAGAAATGCTTGTACTGCAAAGGCTGTGTCCCATAGCTGTGAGCCATTTGTTCCCTGAACACAACATGTCAAGTCAGAAACTTTACATACGATCAAAACAGCACAAATCATTCATAAGATAACAACTGACCTGCATTTTCATGCCATCCAGACCCAACCTGGAGAAAAATATTCACAGAGGACACAACCCAAAAACGTATTATATCTATATATAAATATATGATGTACTGTATAACACATATATAGCAGATCATTAACCATAGATAGTCTGGAATCCTGGAAACATGCTCCTGGAAGACAGGTGACGTGGGTCCATCCACATACCAACGCACCAACATATTGATGGTTTTTGAGATCTGAGAAAACAAAATGTTCACCTGTTTGTGTAACTTCTATACTATGTTTAAATGGCGGAACCACATACTGTATTTAAATTTCTGTTATTGAAGAAGAATTTGGATAAAACTGCAATCTCTTACTTTCAGATTAGGGTCAGTTTAATTTTTTACGTCAAAACACATAAATTTAAAGCTCTTGTGTGTGTTCTCACCGGGCCGATGCTGATACACTTCGTGAAGCGATCGTCTGCTTTGATATGATCATAGAGCTCCTTCACAGCTTTCTCTCTCAGCACAGTGCTGTGATGAGCTTCATACACGTTCAGGATCACTGTAAGATCATATTTAAGACTGTCACCTCAATCTACAGGGGAAAAAGATGCATTTGCATGCAGAGATGTGACGCTCTCTCACTGTAAGCGATTGTAAGCAGGCTGCTGTGTGGCGTGTACAGGTCACAGGCAGCAACATTGTTCCTCTGAGCTGGCCAGTTAATAGTCGAGTAATCCTGGACGTACAGTTCCTGTTTGAAACACATGAATAATAAACAACTCTGACTACACAGTTCAATTGTAAGGTGAAGTCCAGCACATTGCATTGTGGAATACAGTAATGTGTTGTATACTGCACATTTTCACCAATACAGCAGGTCATATGTGTATTCCATTCATACAAACAATTTGCATACTGTGTACAGTATACATACTATGCACTTCAGAATGAGTAGGATTAGAAGTATTTAAAGCCAGGGTTGGAAATTTTGGAGAGGCTACCAATAGCAAGCTAGCTTTAAAGGTAAAAGATCCCGTCCTCCCTTCAGAGCGCCCTCCAAAGCCACGCCTCCTCCAAATTGCCTACCCTACCTTTAAGTGTGCTATTTCAATGCAAGCTGAAAACGCAGGTCTGTCCTCTGGTCTTAAAAAGGAGAAACTGCACCTGTCTTAAACTGAGCACCAGAGAATCTTCCTCAGCACACAGTCTGACTGCATAGCAGTAGCTCATGGGCAGGTAGACCTGACGACAGTGGCACCATAAGGTGGAGGGATGTGCTGGCACCCAGGAAGGGAACAACCTGATGAAATGAGACACAATAAATGCAGCTACATACATGAACAAAACAAACATTTCACTAACTGTATGAGTTGTAATGAGTTGCCTGTGTACCACATTTCTGGAAAGAGTGTATTCATTCCTTCCCAGCTGTACACATTGAGGATGGCCAACCAGAATTTTCCCCAAGAGGGGATTCCAACAGCGCCCCCTGCAGCAGAGCAAAGGCATAGCCATCTAATTCAGTAGTGTACATTACAGACAAACATACACTTTGTGTATAACAGCGATCACAGACCTTTGCTGTGCAAATTATTCCTCGCTCGAACCAGACCTGGATCATCAGGCCCAACTCCCAGAATTCTCATGGTGGTGTAATTCAGAGTCGTTCCAAAAACAGTGGACCGATCCTCAATGTGCCTGGAAAACAAACATTTCTGATCATTTGTGTATTACCCATCAAAAAATGATTACCATTAGTGTATTACTACATGAGTAAACATATAATTACAACATTGTTTTATTATGCACTTAAATTAAAGGTAGTACAACAAAATTAATACAACAATGTATAAATATGTTGCAATTTAAAGCTGGAGTCTAGAACATTTGCCTCTTTTGTGCCATCTCTGTTTAAAACATGAAATTGCAGATTACTTTATGTACACTATGTAACACTAATAAAGCCAAACTGACATTTCCCAGGAAATCAGACCTGAGAGCTCAAATTCTAAATCATTATTATAAACTCAGTAAGACTGTGTTGGGCCCTGGTCTGTTATGTACTTGCTCAATAACTGTTTTTTTAACCAAACAATGGTAGAGATTGCAGCTTTAAATAATATATTATTATTGTATTCACAACAGAGAAATGAAAATCAGACTTTTTTAAATGATGCTCCTGAGAATGGAAAGTAACAAATGTCTTGGGCAGATTCATCCACATATAAAAGATGTGTTATTAATACTCACAGGCCCCAGCCTCCATCTGGCAGCTGCACAGAACGCAGATATCTGACCATCTCCTGTCTCCATGCTTCAGGGAGATTGATCTTAGCAATATGACACGTTATGAGCAGACCTGAAAACCATCCGAATTTATGGACAATTTTCCAACAAAAAAACTGTGAACCAAACTGGACATTGAGTCCTAAAAACAGCTGATTGTTCACTTATTATGACTCCTGCTGGGTATGTGTTATGCACAAGTTTTGTCTATGTAAACCAACTCTTTTTTAATCTAACGAATGAATGCGGAAATTCCAAAATGGCCTCCTAAATGAATCTGTCATGACCTGGTAGTAAGAAAAGTGGTCCACCATAATCTCCTGCCCAGTGTCCATCCTCAGCCTGCAGACGGCTGTAGAAATCCATTCCCTTCAGTGCGGCCTCCACTGCAGTACACGCAGCGGGAGACACTGAGAGAAACTCACTCTGAGGACAAAAACTGGTCATTATTATCATCTGATCTCTGGTCATTATTATCATCTGATCACTGGTCATTATTATCATCTGATCACTGGTCATTATTATCATCTGATCACTGGTCATTATTATCATCTGATCACTGGTCATTATTATC